>JAVDBV010088119.1:35684-55599 GCA_032619315.1 Piper longum | reverse complement strand
CGATTCCGATTCTGATTCATTGGAAAACCGATTCCGATTCCGATTCCGATTCCTGCAACCATGACCGACAGCAACTGCAGTGGTGCCGGTGTTCATGAGTGTATGGATAGATAGCTGGCCACGAGGCAGTCCTGGGGATGTCGGTCTAGTGGTCGAGGGTGAGCCGAAGACTCCCTGACAGTTAGCCTAAGTGGTGGCGGCACTAGGGTGGAAATCATCAAAATCGTGGGAAATCTCTAAAAAATGATGGGTGGAAGCTAGGGCTAATGTGGATGGTTCTTATCTCGCCACGTGGCACAATCTGAACGTCCGACAACTTGTAGCCTAGTAGAGCCCACCTATGGGTATATATAATATGTATGTAGACGAAAAGCTCAGATCGAGACCGTTCAAATTTAAAACTGACTATAGTCTTAAAAGTGACTCTATATGTAGGAATCGTTGCAAGAAGGCTAAATGGGCCTCAAACCCTAAAATCAATTGACTGAAAACCTACAGCTCAATTATGTTGGGACCATAAGGACACAATCCGGTGATCCGAAATCCCTATTATGCATACAAATGAGATACTCAAAAAATCCCAAATTAATACTAAACGCTGCAACGGCCTAAATCTAGGGTACAACCCTAGCTAACCCATAAAAATCATATGTATACCTCGCGTATACACTGTTAACTTATGTCTATTGTAGCCTAACTCAAGCTATCATTTTCATGTCGGGCATACTCAGCCACCATAATATGTTCATACAACCATCTGAACCCTATATTCATGTTCTAAAAACTAATTTGGCTCAAGCTTACTCGAACCAACTCGAAATTGGCCCAAACCAGGCCGATAAACGGCCTAAATCTAATTCTATAGTCTACTAAAAATAAAAAAAAACTGGGTGTACTCTTATATACTCTGATAACTTATTCTGCTTTTGTGTTACTGATGTTATCATTATCTACTTGGGTACTTATAACCCTTATGGTTCATAACACATGGTCGGCTTCAGCTCAACATGCATGTTCTAAAACTGACTAGATTAAAAACAACAGTCAATCTGACCGGTTTTGATTATAAAACCTTGACTCGGGTCATGGGTTTTATAATATATATGATACATATTATAATTTTTTTTTAGAATAGAGATTTTATCGAGGTAGCTTGATAAAGTGGTGAAAAATAGTTCTTTTTGCTTTTTATATAATGTATCTTTTATTATATGTTAATACAAATATTTTTATCATTGTAATGGTGTTAAATTTTATTTGGATTTTTTTATACTATTTGATTATATTGTATTATTAAAAAATATTCAAATAGCATTCAAGTGTAGCCTAGATATCGTGTAGTTCACTACCTAGTTTATTCAACATATGAACTCTCGCCAACATGATATACACATGTTAATAAGCATATAGATCTCATTTTTATAAATTACTAAACATAGATTCATGGCTAGGAGTAGGAGGCATAGATTATATGTATTACATATTCAGAGAAATCAGCAACAAGGGGGAAGTCGATGAAGTAGAAGAAGAGAAGGGAAAGAGAGAAGGAAGAAGAGGAAGAAAGAGGAAGAAAGAGGGATTGTGGTGGTTGAGAAGACCTCCCATGCACCCTTTTAATGATGCTTCCTACTTCCTAGTGATGAAATTGAAAATTCTTGTAATTTTAGTGGAGTTATTGGAAATTATATATAAACAGTTTTCTATTGTATGCAATAAAAATAACTAACTAAACTTAGTAGGGTCATCAATTTTATCACTAGGAAATATACCAATGGCCTTTTAGTAAGAATGCATGCTAGCTCTACCCTATTTCGAAGTCTATCAACTCCAAATTCTCTTCTAATAACATGATTGATGGTGAACCTCACACCCCTTCCTTTAAACCCAAACTTGACTACACTAACGAAGCTTAGCTTAATAATCCTCACAAACCCGAAGTCTCATGTTTGGCTAACCCTTGCACCCTTCGACTTGGATTGCCTCCAGACCTAACTAATCCTAACTAGCCATACTCGTAATGCCCTAGTCGGGCACCCAAGGCCATCTTCTCAATTTCGAGAGAAAGCAAGGTCTGATATGTCAAAATTGATATGGGATAAAATAAAATTATAATTTGTCACATAGGTATAATAAGAATTATTTGAAAATAATAATTTTTGTAAAAATACAAAATACCGGTAATTCAGTTTTATGCACCAATGGAATCACAGTTTAAAAACTTGGAACTCATACTCAACTCAATAGCATATGGATGAGAGTTGACTCAAGAGTAATTTATAACAATTTTTCAATACACTAAGCAAAATTATATATCAAATTATGAGATATTGCTCGCTTTGAGATTTGAAATTGATAATTATCTGATTTATGATAAATTAAATTATTAATTTAATTAAAATAAAAGTAATATATTTTTACATTTTTTTGTAATTGACTAGGGAGAGACTCAAAGAAATTAAGGGGAGTCAATCATAAAACCTGTCAACATAGAATATTTCATAGAATTTGATTTGAGAAGCCTTGTGGAGTTTTTAGAACTAAAGAAGAGTTTTAAAATTATGTTTGCAAACTTTTTCTATGTTTTTTAAAAATTATATCATAGACTATACTTTCCTCCAAAATAGTACCATGTAGATAACCAGCTAGTTACATGGACTATACATCAACGTGAAAGAATTTTACAGTCCATGATATTTATTTTCAAAATCATGGTGGAAATTGAAAAGACTAATTGATACATTATTCCTATGTTTTTTTAACTCCGCTATTTTTTTCAGAGACCCACCTAGGATTTCTACTAAGAACATAAAATGATTTAAGAGGTTTGTTATTTCAACTAGTCCTTATGTTCTTCGAACAAATCTCTTAATTGTTGAGAGGGTTGCCCAAAAGTGATATATAGGACATACCCAGTAAAGCTTACAAGTGAACCAGATATGAAGATGGTGACTAAGGTTAATGTTGTTGGGATTTTAACACACAAAATTTCCAAACAGTATATTGTGTATTTTGACAAGGCAAACGAGAAAAGATACATACATCTAAAGTGGAAACTCTCCAAATTAAAATAAAACCACAATAAAAAATATGAGATGGGTAAAATTACTCAAAATTACAAACAATAGACAAAAGGTAGAGAAGGATAAGAAATTAACTATAGTTGGCCTTATCGAAGAAACTACACTCATGTCTTCTCATCGCAACGAATAATTTCTCTTTCTTCTCTCACATACACTACCAATGGTGACCCTGTCTAGATGTGCAACCTCTCACATCTCTCCTAAAAGAGAACACCCATGGTACACCAATCTGACAAAGTCGGTACACACATTGAACAAATCCGGTACACACATTGAACAAAGCCGGTACACCCATTTTTATGAAGAGTACACAACAAACTCTTGACATAAAAGAAGATCAGTGTGAGGAAAGGCTCTCCCTCCTCTAAAGAGAGAGGGAGAGCCGAGCCTCACTGTAAAATTCAATTAGACACACTCTTCAAATTGTATCCTTATTACACATGTACAACTACATAAATATAGAAAAAGACAAATACTCGAGATACAGCTAACCATATAGATATGAAAGGCCAAATACTAAATACTCATCGTCTTTCACAATTCTACTCAAATTCCTCATACCTCTTAGAGTAACAAAATGTCTTATGATTCCCCATATAGTTACATGTCATCTCACATTTATCGCATGATGAGGGATTCCAACAATTGTTTCCATTATTATAGAATTTTAAGACCATGAATGGTGGATCTATCAATTAGACTAGAATTAAAGTTGGTTTTTGTTCTTCCTTCTTAAAAAAATATCATTCATACTCATAACTTAAATTAGTTAATATATAGAAGATATGCTTATGAAGTTTGTTCAAATTATTGATTGGTACTAACCCTAGACCCTATCTCTAGCTAAAAAAATTGTTTGGACTCGAACTCCATCATGTATCCTAAAATTCTTATTAGCGATCCTTAGAACAAACTAAACTATGTCAAGCTAAGAGCATCTAAGACAATATGCAAAGCACCAAATGATGTCCTTCAAGTCAACACGCTGCTTTCTACCACATTGTTTCAAAATAAGTTTAGTCATAACACACTACTACAAAACTTAACCCTCGACACTACTACAATACCTAGTATTTGCATTGAAAAAATCTGATGCTGATGATAGCAATCCGATGCAGTTGATAACTCCGATGCATATAATATCCCTTCAAATCTAGTGCGTCGGAAAAGTCCGATGCACTTATTTTTGCATCGGATATTTACGATGCAAATGATGTTTAAATCCGTTGCCTTGTTGACATTAGAGATGGTGAATTTGCAACAGATTTTCCAACGCTGCTGCTCTGACCCGATGCTGTTTCTAAAATTTATTACGGTGCAATTGCATTGGAATATCTATAGCTGTTCTGATGCAAACTTTTTTTATTTGATTGATACATGACTTTTTATAATTTTTTAGCGAAACAATACAAACCTGTAAATAATAAAATCACAATTCAATCATACCGAATTGTCTAATAAAAGATGCAATCTTTTATTTCACGAGGGCAACTAAATTCATCTATTAACGCAAGCCATCAGCAAGGTGCTAAGGGCAGGCTACAACTGTCGAACGAGAGCAGATGGACGCCAAGGCAAAACACCTCGAGCAGGGCAGAAACTAGAGATGGGGCTCAAACGGGTACATTGTAAATCTTCATAACCAAAATAGAACCAAGGATGCTCAGCAATGCCATCAAATGCAAGCCAAAAATTTTTTTAAAATGAAAATTTTACTTTTTGTAGAACATCACACTGCCGATGGAACCACCACCCGCCGCCGGGAACCACTGTCCTTCATTGTCTGCCGCTGCCTCCTCGTCGCCGGAGGATCTAAAGTAGAAGGCCATCTCCTTTCTGAACAATCTTTCTGAGAGAGACACCTTCGTCGTGGCGTCGGCGGAGTTGGAGACGATGGTGGTGTCCTTGTTGCCCACAACATCCACCTCGATCAGGACCTCCGCCTCCAAATTGGTGCCACCACCCACCTCCAGCGCGTCCTCCCCCGCTTCTTCAAGGTGTCCAATGATCTAGTTTCAGATAGGGTGTAGGGGATACTAGTTTCAGAGAGGTCCCGCAAGCCTCAACGACGATGGCATGGATGATCGCCAGGGCTGGCGGGAATGGATGAACCATTGGGAATGCACAGTGAAAATTGTTAAGTCCACAGGACTCCTAAAATGGACTTACAAGGTCTCTCTTAATCTTAAAAGGGACTTACAAGGCACCTCTTAATTTAAAAGTAACTCAAAAAAATAAGATTTTCTCGTTAGCCTCTATTAGGTCACTGATATCATCCACGACTGATGTAGAAAAAACCTAATAATCTCCCCCCTATATATCGAATGACTCTAAAATTATCATCATGTGGTAATCTCCAAGGTCATCAAAGTTAACTCTGTCACCAAAGTCATCACCAAAGTCAACTTACCTAGCTTTGATACCACTAATAGGTTCAATGGACCCTCATCCCATTGTTAGGTTTAATAGACTCCAAAAAGGATTTGCAATAGGTTTTACATATTTCTATTTTTTATTAGCTTATATATAGGCCACCAATATCATCCACAATTAATGTGAGACAAATCCAATAGGAATATAGTTGAGGGAGGGAGGGAGGAAGGGTTAAGCACGATTGCTCCATCAAGTAATTTGGATTCTATTTTCTATTTTTACTTCATTAAAATTGGTTAATTAAATTGTAATTTATTTATTAATTTGTTAAAATAATATTTCTCAAGATGCTCTTTTCTGATGCTTTTTTACGTTTTATCTTGTAAAATTTTCCCTTTGTTTTTCGCGCAAAATGTTTAATCAGCATTAGCATCCAATTCTTTGACCGACGCTAAACTTCCGATGTAAATGCCCCTACATGCCCCTCCTTGTAGTAATAGCGTGAGAAAATTGTAAGTAATTAGCTTATATTGCTTTATTAGTAGAGAAAAAAATGCAAACCTTAGATCTGTCCTGGACAACGGAGATTTTTTTTTTTTTGTAGTTTACTTTATTGAATTAGTGGCCAAATTAATAAACACCAACATTGAAAAATATCATCCTGCCCCCTAATTAATGCCAATTGCCGTCTTCATTTTCGCATCAAAATTAATAGCAATTAATATTCATCGGTGCCTACGTGCCCTCCTGATATCAAGTGTGAATTACAATCTATCAATTTTCTAGCTACCACCTTTCCTTTCATATAAAAAGACATGGAATGACTGTGCACAACATACACGTATCACTCGTGATTTAAAGACACTAACGAAAAGAACATGCATGAGTGTACTAGCCCAAGAGGCCGTTGGTCAGCCAGCAATTATTATGATCGACTCGGTGGTTAGAGAGTATCGTTTTCGTACGCGGAGAGTCTTGGCACAGGACTTATTACCTCGAATCAAAGAAAGAAATTAGAGATACACTGATAATACTTTATTTACTTCAATTCACATATTTATGGCAAGATATTATATATGATGGTTGGATTATTCAAAGTTCAATTAAACTCGATTTGATTTTATAATTGACCGAAAAAAACTTGACTTAAAGCTTAGCTCTATGTTAAATGAATTGGCCTTAGAATATACCCCGCACAACTCGGTTCGACTCGAAACTTAATACCTTATATAACGAGTAAGGTTTTTTATCATATTTATCTTAAATTTTTTATACAAATATAATCAAATTATAAAATATTATTATATGATATCAATTTTAAATAAATTTTAATGTGATTAAATTATTTTTTATATATAATTATGTCAAATTTAAGATATTTTAATTATAAATTAAATTTTATTATAAATTATATAAAATACAGCAACAATAAATATGAATCAAGTAAGCTCAAACTAGACTAGAACTAGAATCTGCTCAAACACTTATCACCTCGATTCGAACTCAAAATCAAATAAGTCAAACTTGACATGAATAAAACTTGACTCAAGTTGACTAAATTGTGTTGGTCATCACGCTGGAGTATATTGTGGAATGTTACTGTACATGCAATACTCGTAATCATTTAATAAGTATAACATTAATGATCCTTATACATGCTCCAGTTAAAAGTAAATACTGAACTTTCAATGTGGCAACTAGTTAAGAAATTATTCAAGTACCAAGTACATGCATTCGAAGTTCTAATTTGATGAAAATTTTTATTGAATTGAACTTAACGCCTTACAAAAAGAAGAGGTGCATGACTGTATACTTTAAACTATTATATATGATGTATATTTGGCGCAGCTTGTTTGGTGTGAGAAGGAGGAACATGTAAACACTTCGAATTGAAACCTTTGGCTGTCTCACCTGTTCTTCATTTTGGCAACGAAGGTCAATTATAATAAACTGTATATTTCATCATCTGGTTCATGGACCATGTCCCCTTGAGATCATCAATCAAAATTAAGCCCTTATTTACACACTAGCTTTCATTTCGCAATACAAGATATCTTCTATGCTTTCAACACGTGTTGTTAATGCTCAAAGCAAATGAAGATAGGACAAGGCTTCATTAAGAAAGGTTTATCTAGTGTTGAAAAAGCACAAAAAAAAATCTTATCTTTGGTCACTTCCAATCACAAATTAAATTACTACTTGCCGGGCAGGCTCCTCGTTGCACATCACAATTAAGTCTTGTATGTAAGTACGTATTGGGGCTATGAATATGATGTTGTGGACTTGCATTCGTGTCAAATAGCTATTCGTTCCCAGTACATAAAATGGGGCTAGCAATAGTGTTTTGTGTGCCTCTAATCAAGTATGCTATTTAGAAAAAAAAATCCCAAGCATATGTATGCATGCATGCTGTTGCTCATCATAATGTATTATTATATACCATACATTAACAATGTTATAAAATTGAAATATTCATTTTTTTTATAAAAATACACAGGCTTTGTGTTTTGCTGCGTACAATCGAATCACACACTCGCTTTAAAAAAAGTAAATATATGTTATGCTTTGTACACTTGGACAATAGCGGCACAGTCTACGTCATTTTCGTTTCAGCCATTAATGAGTTGCTTAATTTGAAGTTTGAAATGGGAGGAGATTGAAATAATTTCCTAGAATTAATGGCGTAGGACGTCAAGAACCCTAAGTTATGTTCGTCACCCTCGGCATATCACTCTTCTATCATCCATGAAAAATAATAAATCCTTTATCTGTTAGCCATCAATTCAAAATTCATATCTTTTTACCTTTCATATATATAGCAAACACGTACATATGATCAGTTAATATGACAAAGAAAAAGAACATGTTCTCATCAAGGAGGACAATCAACATTATCTTAATCCGTTCAATAAATCAGCAATCATATCTCCAACTATATGTTCTAGCTCGTGTGTTGCTCATCCTGCCGGGTCGGCGGCCATCTCAATTGAAACCTACTATGCAAAAGGCTATAGCCCATTGACATTGATTTTGTTAGGGAGGACTTAATGACTCACGCCTAACCTTTAATCTAACTAATCAGAGGCATGAAAAGTAGCACTTGTATACTTGTTTACTTGCGACTGATACACCAAGAATAATTGGGACCTTGATCGATACAATCATGATTGTAAGTTAATTATTTACTCATGACATGTATTTGAGCGAACTTATACCAAACATGACCTGTATGGTGGACAAACTATTATAGTAATTGCAAAAGAAAATAATTTAATTAAATAAAAAATTGTATTTAACGTGTTTATATTATAGTTTTAAAACTCTATTTTTACTATAAAAACTCCAAAAGTCAACTCAACTCGGTAACTTAGAGTGCCAAACTATATGAATGATTCCACGGTGATTAATTTTATAATTGACTCCAAGAGTTAAATTGTAAAAATTATCAAAATGTATTATTTTTTTATATTAACTAAATTAATATTTTTAAGTAGAGTAAATCATATATTTATCAAATTTAAGTATCAAAAAGTAATATATACTAAATTCATACAACTATTTATTTATATAATTAACAAATTAATATAAATAACTTTGAATCGGCTTAGAGTCAACTCCAATCTATAACATGTCGAGTTGAGTCCAAGTTTTTTTTGTTTTTAAACTATAGTTTATATTTGTATTTGTGCAAAATTATAACATTTTGCACAATTTTGAATAATTAGAAATGTCTTGCTCGTTAAAGGCTTATACGATACAAATATTAAATTTTTTGGTTCATATCAAAGCACACTAGTCACTAAAAACGAAAAAGAGGGACTCTGTTTATCTAGAAGAAGAGGTGCAATTAATTATTAAAAATTCCAAGAGTATTCTTATATGCTTACTTGCGATTGATGGATAGAAAAGTGAATCTGTCTTTCTCCGTACTTTTTCCCTTTTTCTTTCTACCTAAAAGTGACATTATTTTTTTAAAACTAATTTTATAATATCAACTAATCAAATTACCCCCTCCTATTTTACAAGGGAACTAAAGTGACGGGCCCTACTCCCAAACAGGTACATGGGGTAGAAAAAAAGCTTGTTGGCTATCTCAAGTTGAAGTGGGCCTGCCTGTGCCACATTCTAAGTTATCGAATTGTTGTATATGTGGGGCCGCTTGTCATTTACTCCAAAAATCCAAAATCACATATACGTTCAGGAGTTACGCGTGAGTTGTAATTAAATCTTAAACTTAGGTAATGTATCTCTATATTAATCAA
The DNA here is from genome assembly GCA_032619315.1 of Piper longum. Lineage (NCBI taxonomy): Eukaryota > Viridiplantae > Streptophyta > Magnoliopsida > Piperales > Piperaceae > Piper > Piper longum. Next base: position 45,884 of record JAVDBV010088119.1, on the reverse strand, counting down.
TATAGTACTTAAATTAATTTATATATGTATATATACAATATATAAACTGAAACGATGGTTGAGCTAAACCTTGGTCTTGGAAAATTTGGAGTGATTAGAAAGGCGGCTACGTAGATCCTAACTGGTTGGGCTTTATAATGAACTCAATTAAGGTTTTTACTTGTACACAAACTCAATATTGATAGAGAACAATTTAGGTGCAATGGGCATTGTTAGCATATACAGATATATCACTCTGTGTATAATTGTATTAATTCTGTAGGGCGAATTGTATAATTCATTGTTTATATATTCAGAACTTGAGGTCGATTCGGCATATTATGGGCCGATAGAGTGAATTTAGAGTCAACTCCAAGCCGATTTGGAATATTTATGCTATTTTTTAATTGAACAAGTTATACAAGATTATAAGATACAATCACTATATATTATTGTCTTTTATACTTGACATTGATAAATATATAAATTTCATTAATTAATATAAAGATTGATTTAATTTAACTTAAAGATAAATAATATGTTTTACAAATTTTTTGTACTTTACTTATGATTGAGTTTAACTCGATAAGCTAAGGAGTAGAGTCACTCAAAGAAATTTTTAATGTAAGAAATAATTTTTAAAAATATGCGCATGCTTATGTTTTTTAAAGCAGATCAAACTCTCACAAATATGATTATGAGTTACATGTATAAATTTTGTTTTAACTTTTGTGTTTAATCAAGTCCATTCTAAATTAGAAATTTTTTTATTTTTTGACTTTTATATATCTTGCTTGTATTTGAATTGAGCCTTCCCTTAGAACGGTTTAATGTCCGAGCAAAAACATTTTCGTGTACTCAAAATGTGGTTAATATTTTCTCACAACTGCAACGTATGGACGCCTCTTAGGGCTTGTTTGGATTGTGAAGAAAAGGAAAAAATTTTGAGAAAAGTACATTTTGATTGTTTGTTTTGTAAGAAAATATAATTTTTTTTTCCATTACACAAATCATCTTTCTGCAGAAGATGCAAGAAAATGATAAAAACATACGAGAGATAATGACAAAAGGTTAAATTATTTTTCTCTTCTTTTCTTTTTCTTTCTCATATATATATATATATATATATATATATATATATATATATATATATATATAACCAAACAGACCCTTAAAAGAGCATTTGCTGCTGATATTTTAAAAATCAATATTATTGCCCAAAATTAAGGGTCATACATTTTTATGTGCCAAGCAACGTGCTTATGATACAAATGCATGGTCTTATACACTACCGAGATAAAACTTAAATATAATTGTTTACTAAAAAAATTAAGACTTTAATTTTTGTGTATTTTCTTGTTGTTTTCACGTAATTACAATTTTTTATAAAAAAAAAATTATGCTTGCCCGAACATAGCCCAGATTCTTCATCTTAAGTATTAGTAACTAAACTGGATATAAAAAAAACCCAAGTTCTAATTAAAAATAAGACATTCCGTCAATTAAATTACAACAAAAATCAAAATAAAAAATTAAATCATTGTAATTTATCTCCTCCCAATTAAAAAATTATTTTTAAAATCGAAATCCAACATCATTAAATAGTTATTAGCCATATATATAAGAGTTACAACTTATATAGCATTTACAAACTACACTTTTTATGTAGACCAAATTAGTAGGCCCTACTATTCAAAATTGACATAGATAAATAAATAATATATATATATATATATACTAAATTTACAAAAACAAATTTATAGGTCATTTTAAAAAAATTACAAAAAAAATAATAAAGATATTTATAAATTTCAATTCAATCTAATATTTTTGACCTTATATCTCAATTATGAAAATAATAGCAATAAAATAAAATTTTAGGTCATTTTAATATAAAAAAATAAAACATTTATGGTCACCCTACTTATGATCAGCTCTAACTTTCATACATGTAAACTTTATTACGTGGGAACCATAGCCCACTAAATATTATTCATATTATGTGTGTAACATGCATAAGTTGTATATAAAATATCGCTCAATGGTTATTATCATAATATAATAATACTAGATATGTTATATAGGGCAAGTAGCTGGTGAAGCGGACATGGAAGGATAAACGGTCCGAACCGCTTTTCGCCGCCACAAACGTCACTTCTACGTAATCTTCTCCAACGTTGTTCCACCACGTTGCCCTATCAATGTTGCGTGCAATCGACATCGAGCAACGCGGCCTGCTTTAATTGGCTGGGAGGTCGTCCTATATTAAATATATTCACATGATGAAATTACCCTTTCGTTGACCTTTTTTTGGGTAAGGTTTGAGGGGCTTTTCCCCCTACTTGGTCAAAAGCTCAAAACTCTAGAGGGTTTACACCAGAAAAAAAACTATTCTTTTAAAAAAAAGGAAAAAGAAAAAGAAAAAAACTACACCCGGGTAATAAACAAGAATGTTATATTTTCTAAAAATAATATAGAAAAATGTTATGATAGAAGTTGTCATGTGAGATTTGTACTTTAATTAATTAGACATATATATTGGGGTACATGGATGGGATATGGTAGCTAATTACTTGATAGAGTACTATATAAGTTTGATTATGAGGATCAGTACACACGATATTTCCAAATAAATTCGTACCATAATGTCTGCCTCCCTTGAGAGTTCACAAAAACTTCCGGTTTTCATAAATTTATAGAAAGATATATATGGCCGTCAGTTATTACTATTTAAGAAGCGTCCATAACCCCAATCACTATGATTTTAAAGGGTACTTAAACATTCTTGGCGCAGTACTTCCCTTTGCAACTTCAAGAACTGTACGTATATATCATTATATGAGCGAGGTGAATATAATATCGTTCCAGTTAAATAGTTTAATGAACCATCATTATTGGGCAAACTAATTGCTCGAAATGCTATACATGTTTTCTAAAATTTGCGTTAAAAATTTGAAGTTCACCTCAACATGATTATTAATTTGGTTAAGAATATCGGATCGATCTTGATCATCTGACACTAAAAATATTTATGGGGGTCGAAATCATGCAATCGTATGCGTGATGGGCCCTAATCTAAGTTGATTAAGTGACTAATTAGACAGTCACATAAACAATTAGCCGAAGCCATGGTTGGTTTCTCACCGGACAAAAACTATACTTACCCAACACGTTGAATGTATTCAATTTTGAAGCAACAATTGTTTCCTCAGAATCCAAATAACAACCAATATACCCGACCCATGATCTTAACGTGGAATCACACTTACCATGCAAGCACGAAAGTAAGGTAAATTACGCATGGCCACGCTATATATATAAAACCATCCAATCTCACGTGTCAGCAATCCAATCAACTTCCTCAAATCATTTTATGAGAGGTAGCCATATGCTGCCACGTGCATGAGTTGTACCGTCGAAAAGTGCTCATTTCCCACTCTTCCCTTGCCAGGTCAAGACTTCCCCCAAAACAAGTCATCTCAGCTGACCAAATCATTCATTCATACACGTACTTGTTCCTTGCCACATCCATGCACTATATATAAACATATAATCCTCCCTTCTTACTCCCCGAGCCCTCTCTCAAACTAAGATTCGATACCTTTCCCTCCTCTGAAGCGAGCTTGCTTCCTCCTACCTTATAACCTCCTTTCGGTTGATCTCTTTCTGTTGCAAATATTGATTGATATATATAATAACAAAATTCATAACTTTATAATAAGTTTATGTTATATACGTTGAAGAGGAAGGAAAGATGGGTGAGGGCAGAAGAGCCCAACTATGCTCCGGCCGGCAAAAGTTATTCACCTTGCTCCGACCGGATTACCCCGCGAGCAGCTCGTCGTCGTCGTCGTCATCGTCGTCTCCGTCGCCGTCACCGTCGCCGGTGGCCACTGACGAGGACCTATCCGACAACGAGAAAGACCGGATGTCGCCGGCGTGGAATTACCACCCGTCGCCGTACGTCAAGTCGCCGTGGTCGAGGGAGCCGCAGACGGTGCACCAACCCGCCTCCGGCGGCGGATCTTCCTCTTGTGGGCTGGTTGGGTCGATGGTGAGGGAGGAGGGGCATGTCTACTCCCTCGCCGCTGCCGGTGGGCTTCTCTACACCGGCTCCGACAGCAAGAACATCCGGGTGTGGAAGGAGCAGAGGGAGTTCTCCGGGTTCAAGTCTAGCAGCGGCCTCGTCAAGGCCATAGTCATCGCCGGCGGCAAGATCTACACTGGCCACCAAGACGGCAAGATCCGGGTGTGGAGAGCTTCGGCGAACGATCTCAGCAAGCACCGAAGGGTCGGGACGCTGCCGACGCTCAGAGAAGTGGTGAAGAGCTCTTTGAACCCGCAAAACTACGTCGAGGTTCGTCGCCGCCGGAGCTCGGTCTGGGTCCGGCACTTCGACGCCGTGTCCTGCTTGAGCGCTGACGAGGAGGAGGGGCTGCTCTACTCGGGGTCGTGGGACAAGACGGTGAAGGTGTGGCGGCTCGCCGATTCCAAGTGCTTGGAATCGATCGCAGCCCACGACGACGCCGTGAACACGGTGGTCGTCTCCGGTTTCGACTCGCTGGTCATGACCGGGTCGGCGGACGGGACGGTGAAGGTGTGGCGCCGGGAGGCGAGCGTGACCAGCTGCCGCCATGTTCTGGAGGAGGTGCTCATGGGGACGGAGTCGCCAGCGGTAACGGCTCTGGCCGTGTGCGCCACGGAGAGGGTGGTGTACGGTGGGTCTTCGGACGGGTCGGTGAACGTGTGGGAGAGGAAGAGGAAGAGAATGGTGGCCGCCGGGGCGCTGCGTGGGCACAAGCTGGCCGTGCTCTGCGTCGCCGCTGCGGGGAGTTTGGTGTTCAGTGGCGGCGCCGACAAGACGATATGCGTGTGGAGGAGGGACGGCGGAGTCGGCGGCGGTCACTCGTGGGTGGCGGAGTTGAGCGGCTATGGCGGGCCTGTGAAGTGCTTGGCGGTGGAGGAGGAGGAGGAAGACGATGTTGAAGGGAGACAGCGGTGGGTGTTGTACAGTGGGAGCCTAGACCGGTCGGTGAAGGTGTGGAAGGTGGTGACGGTGACCGCCGGCGAGGTGTCGCCGGCGATGGTGAAGGAGAAGACCACTGCCTTACCTTTGGTCGGATAATCGGGTTTGGGTGGTGGTTGACCGATAAGGTTGTATGTCAGGATGTTAATGGTCAGAGTGAAACCAGATAGGTGGAGGAGGGAAGAATGTTTTGTTTGCAGGAGTGTATATATCTGAGCTATGACCTTATACTAACTTTTATGGTTTGAGCAGTGCTATTGGCAACTAAACATGTAAAAGGGTGGTTGTGACTTTGTCATTTGTGTGTGCTAATTTACATCAACTACTAAGTATGTTTGATGGATTGAGACTGGCAAAAATATTAGCACCAACCAATGTAACTAAATTTCCTGATCACATCATGTAGGCACTAATTAACAAGGATTTGGGCTACTTTGTTCTGATTAAAAAATCATGAAATTTTCGGAAAATGTCATAACAATTACAAATTGTCAAAAAGGATAATTTTTCATACGATCTTATTGATGTGGCCATGGGAGTCTCCTCTCCCCGGAAGATATTTTGTTCACAATGGAATCCACCCTTTTTATAAGGGAATCAATGTCTTAAAAATAGTGGCATGAATAATATTATTTCCTAAAAAATGTTATTTGGATTAGTTCCACGTCCACTTAGAAGAGGATGTTGTATCTTGTATATATAAAAATTAATAGGAGGACCTTTTTTTAGCTATTTTAACTTTATTTTAAGAACCTTTTGGCCCTAACAAGCATTAACCTTCTTTTGATAGTTGGCAATAGGTCATCCTCCAAACTTTAACAAAAACGATGGACAAAATTCACTACACGTCTGGAAGAGAAAGTTTATAACCTGAATTGATCACTCTTTGACAAGAACCATTGCTACATTTGTTTCCCATACATTTCTAGACGCAAAACTTAAATGGGATGGGGTAACCAGCTAGATATGATTCCGTTAATGGATGTCCAAGTGTTGCAATTTCGTCCGTTCAATATGTAGGCATTTCTTGTGCATTTCATATATAGCACTAACTAGCAAATCAAGGCGGACAAAACAGAAGGCAATAATTCCTCATTGTGATGCAACGCCCATCTTAGCAAACATTGATGTGTGGGTTGGGATAACGCCCAATGCGAGAAAACTTCTTGTTGTGGTCTATAGTGGTTGCAGAGGCGGTGGGCAATCTATTGTGCGTTTTGTCAATTTTCATGGCAGCTGCTCTGGATGTTAGACGCCTGGATAATTGAGCTAGACATGCCAACTACCACTCTGGCGATCTGTTGAGTATACGGTGCTAAGGTCTCGTTCAGCCTTTTTTTTTTTAATTGAGTTGGAGTATGGACAATGTATAATAGCGTAAATATACGTTTAATGTATGTCGTAATCAATATTTTTTTTGGGTTGAGCTTTATTATTTTTTGTGGAAACTAATTGTGAACATTAAGTTAAAGTTGAATACAAATTTTCATGTATATAGCCAACAACTTATATCCTAATCCATTGCCAGTACTCTTTAAACAATAGATCACAATTAAACCAATAGTAACTTTAAGTCATGCTCAAAGCAAGAGCAATTCCGTCACACCCTTTTTTTTTAATGCATAGTAAATTAACAATGGGAAAGGAAGAGAGAAGCTAACTAGGTACTGAATCAAGCCCAATCTCCTGCCTTTTCTTCATATTTGCTACCTCCAAAAATCAAGAGGCAGAAAGCATGTTCGACCCAAGAAATCACGGATGTCACGTCCTTGCCGAGTCCGTATCTATATAAAAAATGTGGACCGTCCACTAAGACTTCAAACACTTTTGTAAACACCAAAACGGTCTCCGCAAAAAATAAAGATACTTGCGGGCATTGCCATAAGTGTCCAAGGATGCCAAACTAAAAATTAGATTAGTCTTTTCTTGTCTAATACTATTTTCTAAGCTATAAATAATTTACATTTATTTTACATAAATTGAAGGATTGCCATCTTAAGTAGTGTGATTACCTTTGCAATTATAAATATGTACAACCTTTGTTATGAATTTTAAGTTTGTAGTAAGAAAGGAATAATATTATTTTCTGTTCAAGATTTATGTTATAAGAGAACATTTTTGTTATTTTGTATTATTTTGAATGAATAGGTGTGTAGTGAAAGAGAAGGTATGTCTTGGGCTTTCATAGAAAAAAAATTAAAATATGCAAGTTAGATCCATTTAGAACAAATTGTTTAAATTCATATTTTTGTAAAATAAATACCTTTCGATTTATTTTTAAGCTTTATTTTTTGATTTAGGATAATTTATAGTTTATATTAGTTTACGAGAGTGTCTTTATTTGTGAATATATGATGTTCGTATTTGTGTTAGTTTTTGTCCATGTTTGCAAATTATTTTACAAACGGTCACAAATAGTGTCCGCAAAATTTTTGCAAACACTAATACGGATATTGTCCACAATAATTTTGTGGACACAAACATGAAGGTGCCTATGTAGGAAGAACTAATAACAAATACTTAAGTAAAATGATTAGTTTTCTACAATCCGTAGGACCTTATATGATCGGATGAATGGACAATGATAACGGAAATGATTTTAATAATTAAATCACACAAAAATGAGACCACTTATAGGTGAACAAGATAAGTTTAAGTGATGATCAAGTAAATAAGCAAGTTGACATGGCAATTATAAGAATCCAATTGATTAGTGGTGTATGTGAGGCATAATAAGTTTTTTTTGAAGTTGCTATTTGTGTTGGTGAGCAAATCAAACATACTAGTAGAAAGATGACCTAGAACTTCTATTCTTAATTTCCAACTATGATCGAAATCAAGCTCAAAAGATTTTAAAACACACAAAAATAAAGAGAAGGAAAATGATACAAACGATTTTTTAAGAGGTTCCTAGTTGGTACGTCCTCTCTTCTATCACACCAAGTCCTTTGATTGGGTAAGTCTTTGTAACTTCGCTGTACAAACAACTTATTAATAACCCTCAAAGTTGAAGTTTGTTGAATTAATTTAAAAGCATAAGAATATCTACCACAATTTGCCTTATTTCATGAGACCTATTTATATTAATTCTCTACCCTGTATGAGCGTATATATGTCTTTAATGGTTTTTGTGTGATGTGAGATTGGTAGTGGAGTTGTTGTTTGTCACATGCTTGACCTATCATGTAACACCCAAAAATAACTCGAATATTTTGTCTCGAAATAAGTCTTAAATATTATTAAATTAAAGTAATTTAATAACATTTATAGATTCTTAATTATATATTTTATAGATTAACTTTTCATGTTTCAAATGTGGAGTATGTATGTATTTATGACTTATGACTTCTCATGTTTCGAGTAGGTAATTATGATTTATGGCTTTTCATGTTTCGAATGTGTATTGATGATTTATGACCTTTCATACTTGTTTTTATGTATATATAAGCATATCTTTCTCAACAGAGAGGGGGGAGCTTCAGTGTGTGATGTGTGATGTGCCTTTTTGTTTGATATGAGTATTATTTTTTAATGTGTTATGTGTGCTCTCGGATTGTACTCGTGTGTTTGTGATTTTCAATAACCGTATTCCACGAGCGGGCATGTGCCAGTTGAAGCCGCCAACAACCATATGTGCCAAGTCCCCCGACAACCATATGTGTCAATCGAAGCTGCCGACAACCATATGTGCCAGTCCCCTGACAACCATATGTACTAGTCGTAAGCCGGAAATCCGACAACCATGTTCATAAGTGGCTATGGAAGATAATGAATGAAAAAGTGAATAAAAAAGTGAATGAGAAGTGAATGAGGAAGTAAATAAAAAAGTGAATGAAAAAGTGATATGATGAGGCATGTTATTGTCGACCAGATTCCGGTGCATGTATGTATGTATGTATTGATTGACTATGTATGTATGCATGATTGTGTCAATGTATATATGTTGTCTGAATGATTTTTGTTGGGTTGACTGATTATGTATGTATTGCGGTTGATTATTGAATGGTTATGATTATTCTTTTGAAATTGCTTCCGTTTAGTAGTAGTTAAATAGGGGGTATGATGAATTGACTCATCGGCTAATAGAACTACATCAAGCTTGATCCCGACATAGGTATATAAGCTAATCAAAATTGTTTGATTTCAACTAATCTAAGATAGAATAAAAGTAGGATAGTCTGGTTAGTAGTAGTTAAATTATGTTTAACTACTAAGATTTTTGGGATGTTACATATCAGAAGGGGCTTGTATGGTAACTCATTGCGATTGGTCAGGATGTCGTGGGAGCTGTGCTTGGCGGGATACCACAGGCACATAGTCGTTTACAACCCCGCTTATTTAAGTTTCTCACACCCGAAGAGGTGTAAGGTTATGGGTACCATATTTTGAAGCGTATGTCACGACTATGGTATATTTGGCTTGCCTTCAAATCATAGTCAACTCCAAGCCGATTTGGAATATTTATGCTATTTTTTAATTGAACAAGTTATACAAGATTATAAGATACAATCACTATATATTATTGTCTTTTATACTTGACATTGATAAATATATAAATTTCATTAATTAATATAAAGATTGATTTAATTTAACTTAAAGATAAATAATATGTTTTACAAATTTTTTGTACTTTACTTATGATTGAGTTTAACTCGATAAGCTAAGGAGTAGAGTCACTCAAAGAAATTTTTAATGTAAGAAATAATTTTTAAAAATATGCGCATGCTTATGTTTTTTAAAGCAGATCAAACTCTCACAAATATGATTATGAGTTACATGTATAAATTTTGTTTTAACTTTTGTGTTTAATCAAGTCCATTCTAAATTAGAAATTTTTTTATTTTTTGACTTTTATATATCTTGCTTGTATTTGAATTGAGCCTTCCCTTAGAACGGTTTAATGTCCGAGCAAAAACATTTTCGTGTACTCAAAATGTGGTTAATATTTTCTCACAACTGCAACGTATGGACGCCTCTTAGGGCTTGTTTGGATTGTGAAGAAAAGGAAAAAATTTTGAGAAAAGTACATTTTGATTGTTTGTTTTGTAAGAAAATATAATTTTTTTTTCCATTACACAAATCATCTTTCTGCAGAAGATGCAAGAAAATGATAAAAACATACGAGAGATAATGACAAAAGGTTAAATTATTTTTCTCTTCTTTTCTTTTTCTTTCTCATATATATATATATATAT
>JAVDBV010088119.1:0-35664 GCA_032619315.1 Piper longum | reverse complement strand
GTTAGTAGTAGTTAAATTATGTTTAACTACTAAGATTTTTGGGATGTTACATATCAGAAGGGGCTTGTATGGTAACTCATTGCGATTGGTCAGGATGTCGTGGGAGCTGTGCTTGGCGGGATACCACAGGCACATAGTCGTTTACAACCCCGCTTATTTAAGTTTCTCACACCCGAAGAGGTGTAAGGTTATGGGTACCATATTTTGAAGCATATGTCACGACTATGGTATATTTGGCTTGCCTTCAAATCATAGGAGAGTGGTGCATGGGGGTTTGTGTGGATAGGACTAGGATCTGTACTTACTCCCATTTGTCTCTTGATATATGGTTATGTGCCTGGACTAGGGGTGTAAACGAGCCAAACTGAGCCGAGCAGAGATGTTTTTATATTCGGTTTGATTTTTGGCAAGCATGTTTAATTGCTTGACAAGCTTTGATGTAGTATAGGTCGAATGGAGGTCATCCAAAATTCATAATGTTTGGACTTAGTTAGTGTTTGGCTCGCTATGTTTTCGAATCGAGTTCGAGCCGAGCGAATATTTGTGCTTGGCTTGTGCACTTATATAAGATCAAAAATTTTCTTCCAACACTATATAAGTTCAATGTGACCTCAATAGTATTGATGAGCCGAACCGAGCTAAATATTTTTTCTAATTTGAATACATTGAGCTCAAGTTTCTAGCCAAGCCGAGTCGAACATTGCTTAGTTCAAGTTCTATTCATTGTTCAACGAGTTATCTATTTCGAGCCGAGTATTTTTTTGAGTACAAAATTAACGAGCACGACTTTAAGCCGAATCTAACTGAACATAAAATATTTGTGAACAGATTTGGGTTATTTACATCCATGACCCGGACCAGTATTTTGTATTGACGTTGTTTTTTTGCCGATGGACATAAAGGGAATGACTGATGCTTCACATATTATTCTTGGTCACTTGTTGTCCTGAGTTGGATTTTATTTCATATTGGAAATATCTTGTTTATACTTTATATTTAATTATATATTGTGTAATATATATTTAATTATATATCGGGAATATAGATGCTCTGAACGCATGTACCAGGAATGTAGGTGCTCAGAAACCCATAAATTGGGTTTGCCGCACATATTATCATTATATTTATTTTGATGACATTTATTTAATGTTTGTTGTTGCATTTATTTTCTTCGTTTGCATTGCATGCATTTTCGAACTATTTAAACTTTTATCTCCGTCTATTGTGAAATGCTTGATCTTGTGCTCGGTTGGGTTGTTTTTGGAGCGTGATTCGTTATGACTTAACATCTCGGGTTGGTTCAAGAGATTTGAACCAGCTGGGATGTTAGGCTCGAGCTTTACTGACCTATATTTTTTCGAGTAATTTGAGTTAGCAAGCATTGATTTCAAAAGATTTAATAGTTCAATTTTGCATCATTATATGCCAAACAACTTGTTCGCACACAAATATCATTATATTATCTTGCAAAATAATTATCATTAGGGCATGAACTTATTTATTCTTTATTATATTTTACGTAAATGGTGATATGAAAACATATAAAATATTATATTTATTGTACAATATCAAATTTGGAGAAGATCAAGCCGAAATAAGGAGTGCTCGTGCTAGTGCTCTTTTAATTCAAGATCAATCTCTAAATAAGTCAAGCAAACACACCCTCAAACGCGGGTACCAACAAACAAAAACTTTACTTTACTTATGCAAAGTTTAATGACGGTAGGGGTGTCCAAAAACTAAAGATATTTATGCCCAGGTCTGGGTCTGCGTAATATAGACAACCACAGAGACACTTTTACTGATACTAAAACAATGTTCACAACATAAAATGGACATAAATGTCCGCGGACGTGTTTGCAATATGCCAAACTCAAAATTATAATAATTTTTTTGTCCAATACTATTTTTCAAGCTTGAATAATGTGTATTCACCTTACATAAATTAAAAGATTGTTATATTGAAAAGACTATTTGCGTATGCAATTGTGAATATGTATGGCTTTTATTAGAAATCTTAGGTGTGTAGTAAAAAAAAGACGAAGAAGGATCTTTTTTGAAAGCACACGTACCGGCTTGCGACCGAGAAATTACTACCAAGTATGAACTCTAATACATTCAACAAATGATTTCCTTTTACCGGGTATACTTAAACTTATTCATATGGCATTCAATCCCTAACTGATATGAATTGCTACTTGAACCATACATTTTCTGTTTTACTTCCTTTCTGTAAGAAGCTTGGACATGGACAATATTTTGCCTTCGGCTCAAGATTTATGTTATGTTTTTATAGAATAAATTCTTGTTATTTTGTATTATTTTGAATAGCATGATTGCCTACATATTTCAAAATATGTTGATTTACTAATTTTCATGAAAAGTTTGGCGTGTAATGAGGGATATGTGTTAGGCGTATCATTGGAAAATTTTAAAATATGAAAGTAAAATCCATTTAGAATAAATTATTTAAATTTATATTTCTTAAAACCAATATCTTTCTATTCAATTTAAAATTGATATTTTTTCACATAAGTTGATTTTATAGTTCATGTTAGTTTGCGAAGGTATTCTTATTTGTGAGTAATATATGATGTCCCGAGTGACACAAAGGATGTCACGTCCCCGTATTTTAATGTATGTCGTCATAATCGATATATTTTTGGGTTGGGTTGGTCTTTATTATTTTATATGGGTTGGGCTTTTCAAAGCCCAAGATCACTAAGTTCCTCAGTATCTTCCCCCCCAAACCCAATTTCTTGCCCAGCAAGCAGCTCTCCCCACTCCCATGGCGCCCTCCACCGCCTCACCCCCAATTCTCTCCTAAACCCGTTCTTCCCCCATGTGGTCGCCGGCCGACGCCGTCCGCCGGAAGATCAAGTCCCTCCTCCGGCCATGGCTCCGGGAGGAGCCCCACCTCGAGGTCCGCCTCGGCTTCTGCCGCTCCGAAGTTCGCGCCACCGACGTCCTCCTCGACGCCTCGGCCCTCAACCTCTCCGGCGGGTTGTTCCTCTTCCGGAGCGCGAGGGTCGGCCGCATTGCGGTTGGATTCTCGCCGTGGTCGGCGCCGGCCTTCGCCGTGAGCGTCGACGGTGTGGATGTGGAGCTCTGGCCGACGTATGGCGGCCTGGTTTTGAGCTCTTTGGAAGTTTGCGAACGCTGATTATGTCCTTGTTTGACGATTGTTGTCGGCATCCTCTTTTTACAGAGATGTGTCGCGGTGGCGGAGGAGGGATGCCGATTTTCACTTTCGGGAATGGAATCGCGTTCTTGATTCGATTGATCCCCATGTGTTCATTTTCTACTTGTTTTGGTTTGGTGGTTGGAGAGAATTGGAAATGATGAAACCAAATTTCGAATGTTGTTTTGCGTATGGATGAGCATGATATTGAGTTTAGGAGGGTTTGCATTGCAAATGATTTTGTGCATTTTCAGTAACACTTTTTTTGCAATTTAACACAGTTTAGATGCTTAGTGTCTATGTCCTAAGCTTGGCTAGCCATTTTGTACGGATTGTAGCTGAAAACTAAGTGACTCTATGTTTGGTCTTGGTTTTACAATTTCGAATGCTGTTTTGTGAATGGATGACCAAGCTATCGAGTATGGGAGGGGTTGCACTGAAAATGATTTGCTGTTTATTCGGTATGCTAGTGATTTTTGTAGTTGGTAGCGTTTTTGTCAAATTGAGATGTGAAAAATGTTAGATGCGTAGGTTTTGTGAGTGGGCGCTGCCACCATTTTGTACAGATTGTAATGCCCTCTAAGTCTATTTTGTTGGTGGAGAGATCTAGAAATGCTGAAGCCTGCTTATAATCGTTGTTCTGTGTATGGATGAACATAATATTGAGTTTAGGAGGGTTTTCATTGCAAATGGTTTTGTGTTATTAGAAATACTAGTGCTCTTTGTGGTTTGTGCATCCTTTGTGCAATTTTAACCAAGTTGTGATGTGAAAAAATTTATCCTAGTTGCTTAGTGTTTACGTGATAGGTTAGCCATTTTGTACAAATTGTAATGCTGAAAACTAAGTGACTCTAGGTTTGGTTATGGCTGTTGGGGGAGAACTGGATGCGATGAAACCATGTTTTGAATGCTGTTTTGTGTAAAGATGAACAAACTATTGATTTTGGGGCAGTTTCCATTGCTAATGATTTGCTTTTTATCAAAAATTCTAGTGCTGTTCAATTTTGACCAAGTTAGATCTGAAAAATATTATCTGAGATGCTTAAAGTCTATTTTCCAGGCCTGACCGTTCATTTTGTACAATTTGTAATTGACTTTGCTTGCCGGGGAGAACTGGAAATGATGAAACCAGATTTTAAGACGATTTAAATTGCAAATGCTTTTCTGTTTTTCAGAAATAAGAGTGCTCTTTTATTTTGTACAATTTTAGCCAAGTTGAAATGGGAAAAATGTTACTGTCGATGCTTAGGGTCTACGTGCTATGCCTGACCAGCCATTTTGTACAGATTGTAATACTGAAAACTAAGTGGCTTTATGTTTAAAATTTACCTGTCTGGTCTAGGGTGAATTATTTCTAAGCTATTTTGTATTTTTAAAAGAATTAAGGTGGGTAAATTCGGCCTGAATTTCTTGTTGATGCTCGTGGACTATCAATTATTCTGGTTCCTGCTGTCCAAGGATTATAATTTGGAACAAGATACTTACGGTCAAATTTTTAATATTTTTTATGTGAACATGCAACTGCCAACATCTGCTGGAGAGTTCTCATTTTTTATCAAAGTTAGAGAAGTTACTGTACATGATTTGTCTGTTAAACCTTCAAATTTATTCGTGGGCATAATTGGTGCAGTAATTGCACCATGCTGAGAAGGTTCTTTTAAGCTGAAGTGTAGTTGCTTTGAGATTGGACTGAAGGAAGCTGACAGCATAAAAGTGCTTGCATCTTCCAACTATTTCTGGGTATCTGCACTGATGTGGAATTTTCAATTTGTAGATTCTCACCTACACATTTTAAAAGTTGAACTCGAACTTTCCATGGGCAACATTTTGGATCTTATAATGGCTTACCAGATAGTTTTTTATGAAGAAATTAAGGGCTCAAAACATGGTCAGAAGCTATGGAAACTAGCCATCAGTAGAATGAGTAGTCTGACCTCTGCTTGTTTCTCCTTGTACAAATTGGTTGATGCAGTATTAGTTTGGATGCACTATATGACAGCTTATAAGGACTTATTATGTGTTCTTGGATACTTTTTGGATGGAAGTTTAAAAGAAAACCTGGCTAAGATAAATTATCAAAAGAAGTATTGTTGCTGTGTAAAGCAACTGTATGATAAAGCCTGTGAACTGGAGGAACAATTACCTGTTGAGGCTGTTTCCCAGGCCCGCAAGGTTACCCAAAGTGAAGGTGACTCATCTCATTATAATGGTTGGCAGTCCAAGTAATGTCATGGGCTTCTATCGTGGGGAGACTTATTGCTGTATCTGAAAAACATATTAAGAATAGTGTGTTATGCAGTGCCCTGGTTTTTGTATTTTCTATATTCTCTGTGTGAGAATCTTCAATCGGAATTTTGCAATTATCAAGTTGTCATGTTTGTTTAGTGTGGCTTCTAGCAGTCCTCAAATTAAAGAGTCTTCAGTTTAAACTTTAAGTAAGTAAGCTTCAATTTTCATGTCACTCCTGCAGCCATTTATGCTAGTAGTAAGGATAGTATGGAAAATAAGTTCCTGAACTACTGTGTTTATAGTTTTGTAATCCGGAGTTTATGTTTGTCTTGCATGAAAGATTTCAGTTTCAAGTCTTTTTTAACAGCTTGTGGGAATGCTGGTGCTAGCTTTTCTACCTCATCAAAATCACCGTTTATGGATGAAAATTCTGAAACTTAGAAGGGTGCATCTATAACAGATGGTGATAAGAGGTTTCTGTGGGTGGAACCTGCTCCACATTTCTCCCCGCCAAAAAAGCCACTAAACCCAGCAGACTATGCAGGTAGCCTTCATCATATTATTCTAGAAGTTTGTGGCTGGATTGGAAAAAATGTAGTATGACATTGAATGGTGGATGTGAGGAGTGTCCATATTATTATTCATGAATGAGTTGGATGCACTTTTTCGGGTGTGTTTTATTTCTTCATACACTCTATAATGGTCGTCTACAATCAACAGATAATAGTTTGTTGTTACAATTATTCTGTGTAAATATATTAATGCCTTCTTTGGCCATTCTATTTTTCTGCAAATGGTATCGTGAAAAAAAATTGATGAATGTTTTTGTGGCAACTACTTCTTTCAAGGACGACATGATCTAACACATGTTGGTTGAATCTCACTGGTCTTCTTTATGTGGACTTTAGCATAACAATCTTTGTGTCTCCCTTCTGTTGATGAACTGTAGTTTGGCTGCTTTTGCCTTTTCAGAATATGTTTTTGCTGTTTACTTTCAGATGTTCAGTTGTCTACTCTCTTTAATATTACCATTTCCTGGGAAGCATGGTCATAGTCTTACTGCAGGTTGTCCAGTCTTTGCAAGCAATGGGATGATACAAGGGTTCATTGCTATGAGATGGTTTGCAATCAGTGCTTCTCTGGAAGTGAAGTCAGTGACCATCTTGTTTGATAAGCATAGGAAGGTCCATTTAAGTGGGAGTCATTCTACAAATACATTATTCTAGGAAAAAGATAATATTGACAAAAGATTGCCCTCCATGCTTAATTTGGTTGACTATGGTGTACGAATTTCTTTGCATCAGATTAGTTTTCAGACTATCCATGAAGAAGGAATCATTCAAGTGGAAACCAAATGTCATGGACTTGATTCTTCTATGATTCTTCTATCTTCAGTCTTTCTGATGCAACTATGAGATGTATTCACGAATCTGATTTTGAGAAGCGACTTCTTTATCCTGTACGTTCGTTATATGAATTTTATGTTTCTGATTTTACCTTCAACATTTGCGCTTCATATGGGAGCATTTTCACTATCATTTCTGATGGCAAGCCGGAAATCTAATCTGACAGTTCTGTTCAGAAGCAAAATCTGGCTAGTGTTGGCTCTGATAATCTTGAAGGCACTTCGGGTCCCATGATTGTAATGAGGTCTCATCTCATAGTGCTTTTTATGTCGGAGTGCTCTATAAAGAAAGTGTTAAGAGAAGCACTTGAACCCAGAATGTTGCAGCTTTATTGACCTCAATGGGTGATGAGTCGCAAGCAATCTCTTGTGAAATCCAGGTAAGATAATTATTTCAATGATCCTCTCATAAATAACATGAGTTTTATTCATATTTTAAAAGCAGTTTTACACTACTTCTTGCATTTATGATTCTCTTAGGGTGGTTTACTCGTGTTGGAAGCGAAGGCACTGTCCATGTTTACTTGCTATCTTAATACTTATTTTTCTGTGTGTTGCTTGCCTATTTCAACGCCGTTCAGAGAAGATACACTATGAGACAGCTCAATCTACTCTGTCAAACAGTGTGTATTCTCAGAACACATGGATTTTGGTACCGAGCATAAAATTTCACCAACAGGATTTTGGAGTTGTATTTGCCATTGCGGACAGGTCTGTTATGTTGTCTTTGGGTATTGTTGATATTGTTAATATATTGAACACTTGTTTCCTTCTTTGTTAACTTTCTTGATTTTACTTTTGTCTGATTTGCAATAGCTGGTGTTTGGGAACTAATATCAGAACTTGGTTTCCTATTAACCATTAATCGGGAGGATATAACGACAAAAACATTGTTTCAATATTCTCATCTGATGATCTTCTCTAAACATCTACGACCTATCACTTTGGAAAAGTCGGAGGGGAGTTCTTTGCAGTACTTCTCCTTTAAAGTAAATAAAACTACTGACTCTTAGGTCCCCATAGAAGGTTCTTCGTCTTCTAAAAATCCTATGAGATCAAGAAGTTTGAATTTCAAGAATCAGATCTTTAAAGATGGGATAGTTTATGTTAATGCAGAGAAGACTATCGAACAATCCACAGAGGGCCTGGTGGACATGGAGATCCTCTGGGTTGGTAGTGGCTCTATGCTTGGTCTGCATTTGAATATAACTCTACCTGACATACAGGTGATCATTGCAAAATGGTGCTATTGTTTTTAATTTTTTTGAATGAGGTTCTTTTCGATGTATTCTGTGTCGTATTAAGGGCATTAGCAGCAGAGCAAACCATGAATATCAGTGAATAACTGTGAACTCTAGTTTGATTAAATAAACTGAAAATTTTTATTAATGTAAAAAGTCCAGCAGATGGAAGGTATAAATTGGATTTTCTTAATTTGGATGTATGTGCTTTCTTAGTGAAGTACCAAGAACACTGCCAACATGATTTCCTTTACTAGTGGTTACTTTGCTCTATAATACTTTCTAACAAAACCTTGTTTATACTGTGTCAATGTGCTCTATTACAAGCCCAATTGTGGCCAAGTGATACATTTATTTTATTGGTGTAGATGCTGTTAATTCTTACCGAATCTCTCCCAACGCTTGTTCAAGAGAAGGATGCTGATTTGAGAGCTGGACAGAGGCATGGTTTAGTGAACATGGTGCAGAATCATGAATTTGAGATGCTAGTTTCTGATGGTACATATTTCTTTGAAAGAGTATTATATGCAATTCATTTAACCAAGCTTAGAAGTAGAAAATATTAACAATAAAATAGTGCTCAAAAAGTGCTGATTTTAGAGATAATCACCTCAAATTTTCGTCTGCTTAAAAGTATAGGGTTTTTTTTGGTGTTACATTTGTTTAGGTAAAAGTTGAAGCATTGAACAAATATGTTCTTTCCAGGAGCAGTAATTGCAATCAAAGATCTTCAACAACACTTGTACCTTGCTGTTAAAGCTGTGGACAGTCAGTATAGTGTAGTAGGGACAAGTCATTATTCTCTTGTTGGTGAAAATGCTCTTTTTAAGGTACTGTTCTCTTTGCATTTTACATTTGATGTGTTCATTATATCATAGTTTATGAAGCACCAATGTGTATTTGTTGCATTTATTTCTTGGGGTGAACTTGTGGAAGCTCAGAATTGATCGTGCTCTGCATGTATAGCAAAAGTTAACTGAGAAGAGAACACCTCGAAAACCATAAACTAAACTTAAATAATGTTGGATATTGACTTGAAAAGACTGAAAATTTTGGGCATTAAGTGTTGATGGGAAAGTTGTTGGATGGATGGCACTCATTGGTGGATCACGAACTAGACTTATGAGAAATGCTTTTCACGCTGGTTTACCTAGCCATTGCGGGAGTATGTGTCTCTTGTTAACGCATGAGTGTCACTTAATGCTGATGTGCTCTTTCTCTTCTTTTTTATCATCCTTGTCGTCAGTAAGACAGTAACTGAGACTGTAGTGGACAACTGGCTGCAGCATGTCCTTGTTTATGATACATGATACCTGAAGATTGTACTTTAAGAAGGGGTAAATACCAGAGATTGATGACCTGGCAGTGCTGTTGATCTGAGCCTGAACTATGTGTAAGTCTTGATATTGTTGATCTGAGCTTGAAGTATGTGTAAGTCTTGATGTTTATAAGCGTGGAAAGGGTGATGACAAGCTAGGAAGTAACTGTGATAGATTTTCCATAGTTTCTATTCCTAAGCATGCCTCCTATTTGTTTGGCGATGTTGGAGACATGGAGTTTTTTTTTTGTGCTTCACAATCTTCTACGTGCTGTCCTTGGGTTGCATGAAAGGATAAGGCTATCTCAACTAATAGTTCTATGAGCTGGGGACTATTGATTTCTTAGCAAATTTAATCTTCTTGCTTTTACCTTCCAAGCTCTTTCTCTTTTATTCTTTTGAGTGGAGCTGTTAGGTGAAGTTTGCATTTGAACATTGAAATCCTGCTATTGGTGGTGTGATTCATGTGAGAACCTGAAAGATTGGTGCCAATCTAATCCTTACCAAAATTTGGGCGGATCTGTGAATGTGCTAAGCATTCTGAACTGCTACCAAGGTTTAATAGTTGATGGATTCCTGTGAATTGAATTTGATAAATGAACTAAAGGATTCGACGACGAACCCAATTAGTCCTCTAAACTTTAACTTGAACAAGCAAAAGTTGCGAACAAAAGAAGTAGAAGTAGAGAAGAGAAAAAGGAGAGAAGGGAAGAGGCAATGTAGGGTAAAAACTAAACTTTATTCATTCATCCATAATTCTAGAAAAAAATATACATGACGTTTTGTTATATATGACTTAACCCTAATTAAACAAGTCATTAGTGACCTACTATACCCCTAAAAATGGCGTCCATAACATAATTAATTACTAAATAGACCAAAATAGACCTAATTAATGAAACATAAACAGAAATTAAAATATCAATAACCAAGAGATTATCGTAGGGAACTTTTACTCTAATATAACTAGGAAAAGATATTGTCCGTTAGCAATAATCTTCTAATTTGGGGCTTACCAATATTTAGCTTTATACTTGTGTGATGGCTCTTTGGGAACATAATTATAGAAAAATGAAAGATAATTCAAGAGAAAGTCTCATAAAACCTCTATTACATTGATGATAAGGCAAATCTGTGCACTAAGCATAAGCACTTCTACTCATTGTCTTTGTAATTTCGATAAAAAATAGAGTGCAGAAATTAAGATAAAAACTTACAAGTAAAACTCCCTTATGTCCCAGTAATTGATTATTATAATCATTATTATGTCTCACTCTTCATGTCACCTTGTAAACAAAATCGCCATTCAATCTTAAAGAAGCTATATTATAAAAATTAGACCTCTGTTATTAGCCATTTGTAGATGGAGTTGCTTGTCCCCTGACCGTTGAATGTGAATCTTTATTGTGCACTGTGCTATTGGTTTTTCTGCAAGCTGCTACTTCATGTGTTTTTTTTTCTATGGATTCAAGTCCATGTAAAGGAAATACTTAATTACAAGCAGAAAATCATTGGCTATTGCTTTTCAATTGATTCCTTTTATTGCTACCTGCTAACAAATAAATTTTCATTTCAAGGGTTTTCTATGAGTGCATGCAGAGAAAGTGCCTTAATTTATTGTTGTAATTTTTGCATAGCTAATATTTGTATTTGACCTTTAGAAAAGGTATCATAACCAAGGGAGGTGGGGATCAAGGCATTTACTGTTTTCTTTGATGTCACTATCTGTAAAGAATGGTAAAGGGGAACCATTGTGCTTGAGCTTTGGTCGTGGTTCACTATTTGTTAATGTCTCTAGTGCTGATGAGAAAGGTCTTGGAATATCAATCCCTACAAGATGGGCAATGATATTCATGGCCGTGATGAAGACTTGAACATGGATTCCTTTGGAACTATGGTTTCACTTCTGAATGAAAGGGGTAACTATTTGGTTGCATTTATTGATGGACTTCTAACATTTGTCAAGGGTGCTGGTAGGCCATTTAAGGTTAAAATATTTGATAAGTTTACTTCAACTCAAGAAAATTCTAAGAGGGAAGCTTCGATTGCTAGTACAAGAAATGAAGGTGCTGATTGGGTACGTTGGAAGAACACCAAAGATAGTGGTTTTTGTACATGACATAACATTAACAATATTTCATGAATTTATTGGCGCGAATGAAATGTTTCCTCTTGTGAAGTTTTGCATGAATAATTCTCATTTAATTATGCAATTGATGTCTTCCAAAATGAGATTTGTAAGCAAATTGTCAGCAACCGTTAGCTACTTTGATGGACGAAAAACTATTTGGTAAGTTTGAATTAATTATGTTTTATTTATGTATTATTTGTTTAACAAATATGCCTTCACTCTCCCCCTTTTAAACTACAATGATTTTTTTGCTTTGTTTAACTTATTAGGAGGGAAATTTTGTTGGTCTTCAAGAAGCCTATGTATATAGGAGTTGATAAGGTTTGCAAAGTATTTGAAGTTTAGTTTATAGCTTGAATTCTTATTTATCACAAGTTAAATTTCACTTACATGTGGTAATTTGAGGCAGATTTTTATGTTAATGAATTGTCACCGGACATAGTTTTGTTCTTACTAGGGGAACTGAATCTTGCTGGACCGTTTGCAGTAAACAACCAATGATTTTTGCAAATTACTGCCAAGTTAAATTACTTCTCATTTTAGAGTTCATAAGGCTCTGTTTGGTTAGCAAGAAAGAAATGTAAATTACATGAAAATTTTAAATGGTCAACTTACTAAAATTAATATATATACTATATATTTAAAAAAATTAATGCTTTTATAATGTGTTTTATATCCAAATTAATTATAATTACTTTGTGTGGCCCACCTATATGCTCTTCAATGAGCAAAAAAAATATTTCCCCATTTTTCTTATCTATTGAGATGAGAAAAGGGGAAAACGTTTTTTTGTTCATTGGAGAGCAAATGGGTGGGCCATGTAAGGTAATCATGATTATTTTATACACTTAGGGTGGGCCATATAAGATAATCAGACTTAATTTGTATACAAAATAATTAACTTAATATTACTTTTTATAAAAAATATATTAAATATAGCATTTTTGGTAAGGTTGATTATTTCAAAATTTTCATGTCATTTACAATAATTTTATACCAACCAAATGGACCCTAAGATGTTAACCATGTAGGCAAATAATATTTATATGGCACAAGCATAATAATGGAATGTCTTTGATGATGTGTTGCATTTCCTTTCTACATTTTTTCTTGGTGATTAAGCCTTAGAAGGAGATGGAAATGGTGTGGCAAGGCGCATAATATAACTAGGGATGTGTATACATGTTTTCTCTTTCTTAATTTTGCAAATGTGTGACAATCTTTAGTTTATTTATCTTTTAATTTTGTGTTAGGTAAAAAATCAGGCACGCTTAAGCCTTATTTGCCATTTTAACAATAGCAAGGACGTTTTGCTGGTTGGGAAGCAGTCTGGAACTGTTTTCGTATGGTATTGTGCTCCGTTCATTCGGTTGTTTTGTACTTTAATTTGTCTTTTCATTGTCCAGCTTGTTCCTTTTTGCATGTGGTAGGTGGATGGTGTCGGACAAATTGGAGTCATATTTGGCTATTTGACAATGCTTTAATGGTGCAATTCACAAGGGAAATAAAAGTTATCTAGGAGAAATAAATGTGGAAAATGAAATAAATAATGGCATATAGCAAAAATAGAACTAAAACTTCTTGAATGTATTTTAAAAACCTAATGTAATATAAGAGATGCCCAATATTTATTGATAATCCCCAAAATGGCCTATAGTAAACAAGTTCTAAATTTACTCTGAATTTAATTACGAAAATGTAAAGAAATTCCTAATTAAACTTGAATCTTAAATCCAAGCCTCATAACAAATAAAAACTCTAGAAAGACTAAGATGTTTTGCATCTTATAATATGTTAGATATTTTGATGATTTATGGGAAGTTCTATGGAACTTTTATATTTTAGAGATATTTTTCTTGTAATTTTTGTTATTTTAAATTAGGACTTTTGTTAGCTTGTAAGTAGGGTCTTTGGAGAATTATACAAGAGTTTTTTGATTAATGAGCCTTCAAAATTTTTTTAATAATTGGATCTTTCTCTCCCTCTTGAATCATGGGGTTTCTCCTTTCCTACCAATTTCACTTCTTATCATTTCAAGAAATTTTCTGTGATAAGTTGACTATTGCAGGACCCTCTATGTGCATCCCTTTTGCTCAATCTGATTGAATTACCACTTCACCTAAGTACATTTTTTTTAATAGTTAATCTTGACATTCCCTGCATCTGCAAGTATATTTTTTTCTTTGCACGTGGACAAATGGTGGGAAAACACTTCCCTAGGCATTTTATTGCTTCCACTGGGATTCAAACTCTGGTCTTTGGCTCTGATATGCCATATTGAATAACTACGTCACCTAAAAGTTTTAGCTGAAATCATTCTTCAATATTTATTCTTAACAGATCTAACATGCGGTTTAGTTTCCCTGAAGCTTAATACACTTGCGCTCATAAGTTACATAAGCATCTTCTTTAAAAGCAGGTTTCTCACATGGGCACTCCCTAGATGGTCTTCTTGGTGTTAAACTTGGCTAATGCTTAATGATTGACTTTTGATATTCTCCTTTGTAGGTATTCTATGCCATCCGACCATCCTCGGGAACAAAGAATCTCATGGACAGTGCAGCTTTCAGCAAAAGGAGATTATGTAATGTCTCACATTCATTTTTCAATTCCAGAGTCTCATCTACTTGCGTTTAGAACTCGGATAACATCATTAATTTTTTATTTTTTAAGTTTAAATTTTCCCATGCCCTTTAGTATTTTCATAAGGTGGTCTTGAAAATTATTGACCAGTTTCTGTACCTTGGAGCATTGGCATACACCAGCTAACTCCTGTATTCAATTTCCTATTTTGCAAAAACATCAGACATCAACTGCTTTATTGATGAATGTTGTGTAGATTTGTTTTATTGTAGTTTAGCATTTTTTTGATGCATTCGTGGCCTCATAACTATAGCCCTTGTATATTTGTATTGTTGGTTGCTGCTAAAGTATGGCCACTGCATTTTCGAATATTGGCATTATGTAAGTATTTTACCTTTTAGTTGACCGACAAAAGTATTTGCCTGTCCTATATGTTGACTTAGTTATTCCTCATTATTAGCATTTCATGTTAGTGGGACAATGCCTTCTATTATTAAATTAGTCTTCTTCTTTCTGTCTCTTTCCCTGAGTCTCTCTTTATCTAGTGGTCTATTCCATCCTTGCCTTCTTCCATTTTGCTCTTTCCTATATTTTGATCGTCATTCTCTTTTTCTGGTACTTCTTTATTAATTTATTATTCCACTTTGATTGTTAAATATTTCTCTAAATTTTGATGTGGTACCTACACAAACATTTTTTTTTTTGCATCCTTATTATTTGATTTCCCCCCACCCCCGCCTTCTTGTGCTGCAATATTTCATTTTCCTTAGGTTTGTGAAGCAAGTGCTTCTGTAATGGATGGGAATGCATCCATTCTGATTATTGTTGGGCTTTGGCAATATGTTACTTCTCTTGTGGTGAATGCTCCAACAAATTCTAGTGCATGTCCAGGCCCTTTGTTGACATTTCAGACAAAAAACAGGTGTTTCTATTGATTTCTTCTTTATTTTAAAATCAATTGAGATGCTGTTAGTTAATCTAGTTTTTAATTTTATTTTTTGATCCTAGGATGGACTATCAGTGGTTGTTTCTCCCATTTTAAAAATACATGATGAAAGTGGCTTCTCTATGATGCTAAATTTACGCAGACCACAAAATCCGACTGATGAATCAGCTTCAGTTATTCTTAGTAATGGAGACTCAATTGATGATACCTTGGCAGTTTTTGATTCATTGAACTTTTCTGGGGGGTTAATGACGGCATTGTAGTCCTTAACTCTTGGTAAACATTTGAATTCATTATTCTTAGTAATGTCATTGTTTTAGCTTAAATTTCTTTCCCTTGGGGCTTCAATGTCTTCTCCTGAACTATATATCACTAATGAAGTTTGTAAGCAGACATTGCTCAATATTACTGAAAATTTTTTAACAGAATGTTTTGTTTCTATTTGTGTTTTGGGATCAAATTACATTGTAGATGGATATGATTCAAAGATAATATTATGTTAATTGCTTTGGCTTTTTCTCATTTCTTACTTTGGCCAACCTTTTCACGATTTGCTGCAAGTTTTGGTGGACTATGCATGAATCCATAAGGTTTTCATCATTAAATCATTACAAAATGTCCGTGAGAGTTCTTAATTAATTCTGGAGTTATGCATGGGTTTTGAACTATTGATTCGAATAAAAGAACAGCCCAGGTCCTAATACAAAATCCATGCTGCTTAAGCCTGCTTATGCTGGGATAAGCTGTAAATGTTGATGGTCATTTTTCTGATGATGAGTTCATTAATTTTTAATTTGGTGGTTGATATTTTCTAAGGAGCATTTTGGACTCTTGTAGGTAATTTTCTTCTGTCATTAAAACCGTTTATTGATCAGAGTGAGTACTTTGGAAGGCCTGTTTCAATTGATTGGTTCGATGATCATGGGGGGCAAACAAGTTCCTCTCCATGGAATACTCGACAAATTAAATTTTAGAATCAAGAGGACTTTTGGTGCTTGTGCCCTTTGGTCATCTTTCAGTACCACATGTTGCTTTGTATGTGTGGAAGGGAAGCCTGTGGGTAGTCTCCATTTTCTTATTCGGACTAACAAAAGGGAGGTTCCTGTTGGTCAAGCTCCTAATGGTGCTGATTCAAGCCGCTCAAGGTCCGAGCCAGTTGCAGTATACGAGCATAACGAAATCTTTCTATATCCAACAGTGAAGATCATTAATCATTAATCATTTGTTACAGAATGGAACAGATCTTTCCGTACTCATTATGCCCAGTTATAAAACGTTGTCATCGTACTCAAATTTTTATTTTTAGTTATTCGTTAATCAGATTTTCTTGGACTAAGTATTCTTTATGTTTTAGGTAAGATGCAAGTGATGCTCCATTCCTCCTGAGCATGGCTATATTTGACTCCTAAATCAACTAATTTTTGGTTCCTGAAGTACGTGCTTTTCTGTTTCTAATTTATTTTTGCTTGACATAAAAACTGCCACATGAATGTGGTTCGAGTTTTGACACAGAGGGCATATTAAGGCTGCTCATTAGTACTTATGCAATTTTAATCATTGTTATATGTTTGGGCAGTTAGTTTTCAAGAGTGACAAGTTTAAGAAGGCTTATGCAATTTGTACACGTACAATTTATTTTTAAAGATTTTTTTTTTATTTTTTTGTATTTTAATAGAACTGAAGCTGAGACATAGTACGGCAATCACAATTATTCCAATTTAAACAAAAGATTAATTACAACATCTATTCTAACATCTCTTGCTAGCTTCATAATTTTTTTGTTCTGTTTTCTACTCTTATTATTCTCGTAATTTTAATTTGAAATTTTTCATGCACTTTTGAGGCTTTCACCTTATTGGTGGCTGTAAATTTTGAAGTGCATTAGAATAGATTTTTTTGCTCTGTCTCCTTATGTTGTAGATCTAATAGGATTTGGATGAAAGTGATGAAAGAAGGAGCATCTAACACATTGCTGCATATGGATAGCATATCAGGCCTCGCAGAAGTAAGTTTGAAGTATCAAGAAAAAGAAGTGGATCATGTACAAATGCTGGGCGTCTCAGCTAGTTTGCCCAAAGAAATGGCTTCTTCACTACAAATGTCATTCGTTCCAAGATATGTGATTTCTAATGCATCTGATGGGGATATTATTCTTCAACACTCTTCTTTAGGTGTATGTCTATGGTCAGGTTGCTTTGAAATAAAAGGTTATCTTTGTATACTGCAAGCACGGAACTTTTCATGTGATTTAAGTGAAAGTTACAAATGATTCGTTATCTTCTAGAAACAGTGCTATTAATTATTGTCATCGAACTAATCTCAAGTAATTGGTGGTGGAAACTCTTGAAAGAAATAATGCTTGGTCTACTGAAGGTAGGTTGAATGTTATTTTGGGTTTTACCAAGAATTACTTTTGTCAAAACTTCAAATTAGGGTGAAAGGAACGGACCATTCATGTGCCTGTGGCTACAAAGAGATACTGTTTTGCTGCCATGAGCATTGTTTATTAGTTGTATGTTCGTCAAGTGCTCTGGTTTTGAGTGGCTGTAGCTTGCAAAAAAAGGGTATTAATTTAAAACCAGCAACAATACAAAAATTATGGCAGCTGTTGAATAGGAAATCAGGCTATGAGATTTGGGTTAGTTGAATCACCCAGAAATTTCTCTCAATTGATTGGTTAAAGAATGAAAAGTTCCTCTTCTCTCTCTTTCGATTTGAGTATGTTTTCAGCCACAAAAGAGAGGTTTGCTTGCTCCATTTTACTTCCCATGTCTGAGGGGTTTGTTGACAATATTGCACATTGTGGAGGCTGATCCATTGAGTGTAATGTTGGCTGAAGGAAATGGTGAATTTCTCTTCAAGGCTTCGAAAATGCAAGTGTCAGGGCCAATTTCTCCTCTCTCAAGAAGACCTCTGTGTAGCCAACTTTTTCTTTAGGCTTTTACCACTGTTTCATGGTCCAATCAAGGTTGATTTTCATATTTTGTTCTTTTATTAAAGTGATAGGATGCCACTATATTCGATCCCCCATTGATTTTTTGAAGTTTGTTACAACTTTAAACACTTTTGGTCCTAGAATCAATCTCTGTAAAACAGTCAGGATTTTATTGTGCGTGGCCCAATTCTTCCTTATTTAAATTCGCTATTAGAAGTGAAAATTTTCATTATTGACTGATTGTTGCTCATTCTTGATTGATTGACTAAATCTTGTTGGCTGTATGCATGCTAATCTGCTCTTAACATTGGGCATTCTACAGAAGAGAGGAATTATCCTTCTAGCAGCTGTTATCTTTGCATAGACTAATGAACTGGATACCGCATGTTTAGGTGATCAGGAGCTTTATCCTCCTCAGATGTTATCTTTAGTTTAGGATTAGATTAAGCCCTTCAACTAGGAGTTTGATTGGTTACTCACTAAACACAAACCCATATTACATCATTGAGTGACGACCCAATACCATGCCTTCAAGTTTTTATCATCATTGAAGTTCAACTAGCTTCTTACACCCTTAACTACAAGCAGAAAGTTTTGGTTCACATTGACTTACATTTGGAAGTACAACTGGTTGAAATTTTTGTAACTGTCTTTTGCCTTTTAGGCATAGGCTGAATTTAATTTCCCCTTGGTTTATTTAATGAATTTTTAGTAATTTTTAAAATTAGGTGTCTTCTTTACAGAATAATGCTGACATCGGAAACTTTGAGGTGGATCTTAAAATATCCTTGATGTTCAAACTTTGAGATGCTGCTATTATCTTATTCTGAATTATACTTCTGGTTGCCTGTAAACTAGGGTGATGCTGTTGATGTATTACTGCTAAATATCACCGGAAGTCTTCTATCTCCATTGTTTGTGATGCATGCAAGAGGAGGGAAATCAGTCTGTTTAACTCTTTTCTTAAGAAACACAAGAACCTAATTGAGGATTCCCAAACCTATGTGCGCTTTTGTTTGAAAGAACCAGGTTGGAGTTGTTCTGGACCAGTTTGCATCGCATCACTCGGCAAATTTTTCCTAAGGTTCAAAAGATTTTCGGAACCACTCTTGAACTCTAAAGTGGAGCAAGATGGCAACTGTATTCGATATGCTTCTGTTCATATCGTTGAAGACGGCTCTTCGCTAGTTATGAACTTTCATATGATGTCAAGTGATGATTTACCATATCTAGTCAAGAATTGCTTATCCAAAGCTTCTATTATGTATTATCAAATTTTTTTCCTGCAGTTTTATTGTTCCCTTGATGCTGGATCCTTACTGCTTTAATTACTGCAGGATTTCAAAGTAGAGACATTGCAAGCTGGGGTAAAAAGTGGATGCCTGGTCCAATTTGCGTTTGCCTCATACACTCATTGTACAAGTAAATGGCATGAATGGTATGGTACCAAATAATGACAATCTGGCATGATTTATTTATTTATTTATTTTAATGGAAATCTGCTTATTTATCTCTTTTGGTGTTTCAAAAGAAACTAATGACGTGTTTTGAATTTACCCGCTCTATCCATGATCCCGTTTAACTAAGAATGCGATCCAATTAATCTTAATGATGAACTGTAGAATTTTCAGTTGTCAACTTACCAATACGGATCAAACTTCCTAAGCTTCCAATCCAATATTTCAGAGATGAAAATC
Organism: Piper longum; assembly: GCA_032619315.1. Lineage (NCBI taxonomy): Eukaryota > Viridiplantae > Streptophyta > Magnoliopsida > Piperales > Piperaceae > Piper > Piper longum. Next base: position 15,998 of record JAVDBV010088119.1, on the reverse strand, counting down.
TATCAATGATGACTCGTTAGGGATCCCGCTATTTGCCAATAGAGCAAACATGAATAGAACTTAGCTTGCTTTCACTCGAGCATATGTGAAAATTGATCATACATTTCCTACATCCATTATGTTGATGAGAGATAATGATTCCTCATTCAACCAAAAGGTAGATTATGAATGGAGGCTTAAGATTTACTTTATTTGTAACTATTTTGATCATGTGGACTTGTATTGCCCTACATGGTAAGAATGACAAGTTGTTCAGACTTCAAATGTTCCTCAAAATGATATCCCTTCATGCATACTTCTCTGTCTACCAACTCTTACACTTCGAACAGTGAGCAAAATAATGACAAATAGGATCCTACGTTTGGTCCTGCTTAGGCTGGCCCCAGTTGCTCTAGTTTAGATTGTCTGCCCAAACCCACAAACCCATGTTCAGATTTTCATTGAACCAAGTATCCTTGCACAAGAGACTACGACTCGTATCTTTGATCACGAAAGTCAAAATGGGTGGAATGTGGTGGCATATTGCAAATCAATCTGAAACCATAAAATTTCTCAAGTATTAAAAGTCTATTAAAAAAACCTTAGAAAGTCAATTTGAATTTCAAAATCGAAGGTGGTTGCTAAAAATAAGGGGACAAACCCCCCCTTTCTTTATGACTAGTTTGGGAGTTTGGAATTCGAGCAAAAGGGTTGGTTGTTTCCAATCTAGCAATTCATGAAAATATGGTCCTCTTTGGTTTATTTGAGACAAAAATTAAAGCAAAAAATTTTCGTAAACTCTAAAGAGGTCTTATTAGAGGATGGCAAATTAAGTATAATTATTTTTCAGATCCCTCCGGTCGCATTCTAGGTTTATAGAACCCTGTAATTTTTAAATTCTCCAAGCTATAAGAGAGTGATCAATTTATCCACTGTCGAGTGTTGAACTTTTGAGATAGCTTTGAATTTTACTTCACCATGGTCTATGCTTCAAGCTCATACCAATAAAGACAAGAGTTATGACAAAATCTTTCATGTGCCAAACTATTCACCTTCCTTGGGATCGATTTTAATTGTGTTAGAAGTAATAACATGCGTCTGGGTGGTGTTGATGTTCCCCATTGGTATCTTGAGTAATTTAATATTTTCTTTTTGTCAGCGGATCTCATTGATAATCCTTGGAATTTTAATTTTTCGTGGAGTAACAAGTATATTTATGATACTATTGTTTACTGGAAACTTGACGGAGTCTTTTGTAATGATCTTTGAATGATGAAATTTCCTAACGGATAAATTAGTTGTTTACGTCTAAGATCCTCCGATCATTCACTTATTCTCTTTAAGCTCGAAGACCGTCCGCCCTTTGGTTCAAAACTATTCTGCTTCTTTATTATGTAGCTTAAAGATGACTCATTCAAGGCTATCGTTCAACATGTATAGTCCGCCCACATTGTTGGAAATTCTCAATTTATTTTTTTTGAAAAGCTCCAAGCTGCTTAAGCGACCTTAAAAATTTAAAATATTGAGGTTTTTGGCAAAGCTATTGTGAAATTGAGCAACGCTCAATTGTTCCTCCAAAATGGCTGGCAAATGCTTTCCAGGGATCCGATAAATGCTTCATTGATTGTAAATAAAAAATTAACCCTTCTCAATTTGCTTCAAGAAGAAGACATTAAAGAAAAGTTCTACATATAAAAATTTAGAGTAAATTGGTTCAAAGAAAGGGATAGAAATTCTTGGTTCTTCCACTTTATGGTTGCCTCTCATATCCTAAAAAATTATATTCATGAGATTGTGGATCCACATGGGAATAAATTTTCTATCCTCATGCCATTGGGATTGAAGCCGAGAGGTTCTTAGAAGATTTGTTTCTACCGTCATCTTCTGATATATTCCTTCCTCTATTTCTTCCCAATGCAAGTTGATTCATGACCAAACTTTTATGCTGACTCGTGGGGCTAGCAACAAGGAAATTGGAGTTATTATCTTTAGTGCTCCAAATAATAAAGCTCCTGACCTAGATGATTTGATTAAAAAAATTTGTTTTCTTATGGGATATTATTGATAAAGACTTTATATTGGCCATCAAGCACTTCTTCGAACAAGGTAAGCTACTCCAAGCACTTCATCATTGTTTCCTTTCCCTCATTTCGAAAACTCTGGATGCTAGATTTGTTGAGCACTTTAGGCCTACTTCTCTATGCAACTTCATCTATAAATACATTTCTAAAATTATGATTTTTCGGCTTGCTCTCATTTTGCCTTATTTGATTAGCTTAAATCGGTCAGCGTTCTTGAAGGTTAGGTTGATAAATAAAAATATCTTATTGGCCTACGAACTAATGAGGAACTTCCACTACTCAAGGGGGTTAAAAAGATTTTGTATCAAGGTTGATTTGAGAAAAGCCTTTGATAAAGTTCGGTGGGATTTTCTGTTTTTGGTCCTTCGAATTTGAGATTCGAAAATGCTTGGATTGATTGGATTTCTAAATGTGTCACCACTCTTTCCTTTAGTGTTATGATAAATGGATGCGATTTCGATTTCTTCAAAAGTAAAAGTGGACTTCGACAAGGTTGTTTTATTTTGCCACTCCTCGTCATTCTTTGTATGGAAGCGCTTTTGATTATGTTTGAATTTAAGGTATCAGAAGGCCTCATCATTCCTCCTAAGAAAAGGAATGCTTTAAATGTTTCTCACATAATATTTACAGATGATCTCTTGATTTTTTTCCGAATACTCTCCTCACTTGGCACAACATATAAAATCTTCTTTGCATGACTTTAGTACCTTCTCGGGGTTGAAAGAAAATAATATGAAAAATGTCATATTCTTCTCTCATGCTTGCGTCTATAAAGAAGACATATATGGTTTTTTTGGCTATCAAATTGGAGTGCTCCCTAATCGTTGTTTGGGTTTTCCTTTTAGTTCAAAGAAGCTTTCTTATTCCATGTGCATTCCTCTCATTGATAAGATCATAGCTGAGATCTAAGGATGGAAATGATATCTATTATCTTACGTCGGCCGCTTACAACTTTTAAAATCCACCCTCAATGGCATGTATCACTATTGGACCTCCACCTTCACACTTTCTGAAGCGTGTTCTAAACCTTATTACTAAATTGTTCTCTTCGTTCTTGTGGAGAGGGAAAAATGCCAAGGGTTTTCATAATGTTAGTTGGATGTAGATTTTAAGCCTTCGTTAGAAGGTGGTTTTGGTATCCGAGATATTTCTAAGGTTAACAATAGCTAGACTAGTAAAGTTGTTTTGACGAGTGTTAACAAATAGTTTGTGTGTGAAGTAGATTCATGGAGTTTATTTACATGTTGGATCTATATGGACTACGTGCACAAATGGTGGGTCTCATGTTTGGAACAACATTATTTCCTTAAAAGAAAAAAATAGCTCATAATTGTTGCTATACAATTGGCAATGACATAAACACGTTCACTTGGCTTAACCTTTAGCTTAATCATTGCCCCCTCATCTACAGACTCAGTCATCTGACAATTGCAAATCTTAGAGGAAACACCTTTCACATTATATCTCAATCCATCATTCAGGGTTCTTTGGTCTTTGCTTTTTTACACTATGGGCACAGATGAAACTCTAAACTTTTAAATGAAAATACTCTTTTCTTATCTCATGCGGATCATAGCATAGGGTGGTTATCCTCTACAGGAAAATTTTCTTTCAAGAGCTATTGAAGCTTTTTGAGATTTCCTTCCCCAAGAGTATCATAACACCCTTTTGTTCGGTCTAAATACCAAACAAACTAGCATACCTTCATTGTTTGGTCGGTCATGTCAAATGAGATCCTAACTCTAGACAATCTTCAAAAGTAAAAACTTTATCTTGCTAACAAATCCTCTCTTTGTAACGCTTGCTTAGAAGCTAGAGATCATTTATTCTTTAAGTGCTCTTATAATAACAAGTTTGGAAGTTGGTCCTTCAAAAATGTCACATGTTCTATTAAGTCAACTCTTTTTATGAAGAAATAAATTGACTTCTTACCTTTTGTTTGCAAAACAAGCAAGCATGTCTCCCGTCAACCTTTTTTTGCTGCTTACATCTCTTTCATTTGGTACGAGCAAAATAAAAAAATATTTAAAGATCTCAAAATGTACCATGGTTTATTGGCTATATCCGTTATTTATCAAGTACAAATAAAATGAATTTTTACTTTTTATTTGCAAAACAAGCATGCATGCCTCCCCTCAAAACCCTTTTATGCTGCTTACGTCTCTTCCATTTGGTACGAGCAAAATAAAATAATATTTAAAGATTTTAAAATGTGCAATGGTTTGTTGAATATATCCGTTATTTATCAAGTACAGATTGTTTTGGAAGTCCTAAACTACAAATAAAGAATTTTGACTATTGTGAATTCCTTTTGGACTTTTGAATGTAACTCTCCAAGGACTTTTTGGAGCCCTTTTTCCCTTTGTTTTTCTTTGCTCCTTTAGGGGTTCTTGAAATGAAATTTTACTTTATCAAAAAAAACAAATGATGATGGCTTCTCGACTGACTGTTGATTGAGTTGTACAATTATTGAACACAGATAATGAAATAATTGCTAATATATTCTTTTCATCTATTTTTTGTTTCTTTTTTAGAAGTGCAGCTGACACAAGAAATAACTATGGACAAGGTGACATCATGGTAACCATTCGGAAAATCCGGGAAATATGTGAGTTCTCCTTTTATATTAATGGAAAATAAATCAACAAACCTGAGAAAGAACCATCACCGATCATGTACGTTGGAGATGCTGAATGCGGGATATGAGTTTTTCACTCATGGTTCTACACGTGTTACGGATTTTTGAATATATAGTCACTCGGAAGGAAGATAAACTGGCCCATTTTCACTGGAGAGTTCAAATGAGATTGTTTCTTTATCAATGCATTTATTTGACAATGTAGAGGTAAATTTCATGGTTTAAACTTCAAGTTACGAGATAAAGATTTAGCAAATGCTTTCCTCCCCCTTTAAAGTAAATACTGCATATACTTTCATTCATTGATCTTCTCTTTTGTTTTCGTGCAGAATCCTGAAGCGTGTGAGTCATTAAATTCTGAACAAATTGTAGTTGCTAGACTTGGTGGTATTTCCCTTGGCTCTGCTGTTAACCACGAGTATGTTTTAACCCAAATGCAAATTAAGGTATTTCTTAACTATCTGTTGGCTTTGAAGTTTTGATCGCACAGCAGTTAATGGCTTATTCAGTCAGGAAATGAATGTATATAATTTTTAGTGTCTTCATAAATTGAAAGAAATTATTTCTTCCTCTACTTTTCAGACTTTGAAGGCGGAAAACAAATGGAATGGAGCTCCATTTTAGCTATGATTTGAAGACACAAGCTAGATGATGACCCAAATGACTGTTATTTTTATCCTTGTCAATCTTGAGTTAAGCAACCTAGATGTTAAACAAGTTGATCACTTTTCAATTCTATTGCAGGTGAAAATACGCATACAAATACACATACTCTTAAAATAAGTCCAATTACTCCTGTTCCAACCTAAAGTATCATTATAGTTAGATATTAAGCTATTCGCCCTAAAATATTTGCATCCAATTGATTTGAACCTTGATGAGGAGACATTGATGAGACTTGTTACTTTCTGGGGAACCTCTCTTACTGACACAAATTTACCTAGCCGATGGTTTCATTTTAAGAGTTTTGAGATCCATCCAGTTAAGGTTAGCCGTGGTATTCTCCTTCCTCATTTTTGAATGCTATATTTGTTCATTTGTAACATTTCATCAATTTTAATGTCTGTATTAACTGCTTCCAAGTTTTGCATTTTCTGAAGATTGTTGCAAGCTTTCTTCCAGCCCCAGTTAATAAAAATCAAATTATGACTCAGCTCAAGAGGCTCTAAGGTCCCTATTGCACAGTGTGATAAAGGTTTACAACTGGTTGTTTAGCATAATCTGTTTGCTTTATTGAGTTGCTTTCCTGACAATTTATTGGTCAGAAATAGTTATCATGCATTTGGCATTTATGTATCTCTTAGGTTCCTGTTGTGAAGAATATATGGTAGTGGAGCTCAATGACATCCTCACTCAAACTCTCGTAACAACTTGAGAGTTGGCATTTAAATGTTCACAACAGTATTCATGGTATGCTTTCAGGATTTCAATATTTAACTTATCTTTGGTTAAACAGTCAAGCGATTTATTTATCATAGTAATAATGGATACTATAATCAACTGCATAGGTATGCTATGAGGTCCATATAAATTGCAAAAGGAAGCACATTACTTCCACCAGCTTTTATCTATGTTTTCTATGACACTGCGTCTGCATAACTTGACATATTCTTTGACCCATCTAGTGGCTTTGTCAATTTGCTGGGGCTGAGTTTAGGTATATTGCTCTCTGTGATGAAAAGTATCTCTTGCTTATACCAAATCAATAAGATTCATGCTTTTTTTTTTTAGTTCAAAAAATTATAATTATAACAGAAAGGAAAGTACTATTTTGTCGATTTCACATCTTGATTATCCATTGTTATTTTCCGACTCAATGCCTGTTCTAAACGTTTAGCTGTAGTGGTCAACATATTAGCTTTCTGAATAACTTAGAAGGGTAAGTACTTTTCTACATCAAACATGTATAAACAGGCTATAAACTTTCATAAAAAATTGTACTCGTGGTTGGTGGTGGATTATCTCTGGAAGAAGATAGTGAAACTAATTCAAATGGTAAAAGCGGAAGGGGGAAATTTCGATAGGAAAAAAAGCACTGGAAGATGGGAATAGGAAGCATGAGTAGGAGAAAGTAGAAGAGAACTCAATCTGGCTTGTATGCACTTTACAAGCATAGAGGAATGAGGTGATAACAACTTGATTGGGTTCAACTCCTGTGATGACTGGTGAGTGCCCTAAGCAACAAGATCAAGATTTAAGTAGAATTCAAGCAAACATAAAGTGACCAAAATGGTACAAAACAAGTGACTGAAGTAAATATGAACACAAAATTAAAACTATCATTGTTCAATGTAAGAAGCCAGTGATTTAAATAATTATTTAAAAAAAACTAAAAATAACTGTCTTTTTTAATGCCATTATAACCTAATAAACATGCTTGGTAAAAAAAAGCTTGAGTTCTATTGACTGTGTGGATCTCAGCATTGTGACACAACCTTGGCACCCTATATGTCAGATTCATCTTCTATGCCAAATAGTATAAACGTAGGTTGCATAGGGAAAACAAGGGAAAAGAAAATATCTAAATCCTGTGTTTGCTATTCTTTTTACTGCAAATTCTTGGTTATAATTCAAAAGATCCTTGTGTGCGCACACTATTTTTGCTGCCCTCATTGATCTTTTCCTAATTGTGGAACTAGGCATGTTCAAATTTGTCAGCAAATGCATTGATAGCAAAGGGCTTTCAGGGACAAAGCGGTATCTTGGAGATCTGAGCAAAACTGTAATATTTTGTTATAATTATTTACTTAGAATGTTCCATGATTTTATCTTCACTGAACAAAAGTTGTTTCATGTTTTATTTTGTATGCTTAAGTTGAGAACTGCTAATATGATGTTTGCTGCAATCACTGCAATATCAGATAGTGTGGTAAAAGGTGCAGAGATAAATGGTGTTGAGGGAATGGTAATGTGACATATTTCTTCTGGAACTTTTTTTTTCTTGTCTAGGAATGATTTGATGTCCACGAGTACAGTTGGTATATGCCAGGTGTTAGATGAGCTATTCCTGTCAGCAATTTCAACCTTCTTGGAAAAAGTTTTGTCAACAAGGAGAAAGGGGAGGTAGAAAGGGGAGTGGGTTAGGCGAGGACAGGAAAGTAGATGGGTCGGGGGGAGGAATAGCAGGTGGAAGGCAAGGGCAAGACAAGTGGATAGGTTAGTGGGGGTTGTGGGAAGAGCCGTGGTGGTGTGAGATGGTATAGTAAAATGTTTTTTTTATTTAAAAGTATGCTTTTAATGTTTGATTTTTTATAAGTGTTAAGTATTTAGTATTTTATATCGACTGTTATAATAGTGTGATTGACTTGATTATTATTTTGAATTTAATTATCATATGTAATGTTAGAATATATTTTTGTTAATTAGAACAAATTAGTTAGTGTTTTTTTATTGATTGCTAAATTAGTGTGATTGACTCGATGAATATTTATCATTCATCTTCCTTGTTTTATTAATGCAATCAATATGATGACTAATGTTTAAGTTAGGAAATATGATGACTTGCAAGAATATTTGAGTAATGTGTATTTATTGGTGTTATATTGTTGAAATGGTTTTGTCTGTGTATTTAGCTTATACTAAATGTTTATAATCTTATTTTATCAATATTTGTCAATTTCCAAATATCTATGATATTTTTTCAATGTCTCTAAAAGGAAGCCAACATATCCGGAATGGCAAGCCTTGATATATAAATAAAATTTCTATAGAGGGAAAAAAATAAATAAGTATTAGCAAGCATTCATATTTTTTCTCTGCCAATGCTCTATTGATGGTTCCAAGCTCAAATAAAGGAAGGTTAACTTAAGGAAGGCCATCTGACCATCTTATGGATTATAGTTTAGGATTCATGTCCTCAACACCCTTTGAGTATTAGGTAGAAGAAGAAACGAAAGAGTTACTTAAGTCTTTGAATCGTGACAGTACTTTACCTCTTCATATAATAAAAGAGTTCCATTAGTCTTTGAATCGTGATAGTATTTCATTTCTCCGCACCTCTTCATATGATGCACCTGTCGATGCTACGACATCTGCAAATTTGTGGAAAGCCTAAATGATACCCAATTCTGAATAATATGTCAAGTCATTACTTCAAAGCAAGAGTTGTGAAATGGGATGAGAATTCCTGAACTTTCCTACTTATGCACAATCCTTTGTAGTGTGAGGGTTGAGATCTTATCTTCCAATTTCTTTATTATAAAACTACTCTTATATGCATATAGAAACATTCATGTTTGTCTTGGACCTCTTGGTCCCCTGACAGTTTCTTCTTGTTTCTCAAGGTGAACGGTTTCCATCAAGGAATGTTAAAATTGGCGATGGAGCCATCTTTTATAGGCCTTGCTGTCATGGAAGGTGGTCCAAATCAAATAATTAAGCTAGATAAGAGCCCAGTGGTAGATGAGGTAATCTTTTTGCTCTTATATTATTTGGCATCAATCCTTTCCTTGATTACATGTACCTGAATGACCTTTATGCAATGATAATTTACAGGTGCATTAAGGCAGTACACATTATCTTTTTCATTTCCTTGTTTGTGTGTAATCTGTCATTAATAACTTGATAATGCCATTGTCCAACTTTTTTTAGTTTACACGAGGATGTCAACTCTGATAAGTTCTTTGGAGAAAAGTTTTCAAGTTTTTTGGAGCATCTTATACTGCTGGTTGTACATTTATGTTTTCAACTTTAAATTTCATGATACAACATATAATTGTACCATAAGGGAATCTTTAGTTTAATTAGTGTTAAGATTATCAGTTAACTTTGTGCAAATTTAATATGAGTTCAGTTTGTGGTCATAATATTATATATAAATTAATTTGAGCAAATTTTTTAAAGTTTAATCTGCATCTCCAGAGCATTGTCACTATGGATAACTTGGCACTTGGCAGAAACAGTTAAATGTGGAGTTTTCATAAACAAAAAGAGAGAAATCTGGTTAAAACTTAGACAGGGGAGACAATTAAAGCACAAGATTCAATTCAAATCATCAAAACTTCTTGTTCATTGAAAACTTGAAACCATATCTGTAAACTAAAAAAAATAAAGTTCTGATGCAAGAAGACTCCTAAAATACCATCACCAATTATAACTTTTTAGGTAAACTAAATATATGAAATATTTTTAAACTAAACTAGTATTCATTCAAGATGGTGTCTTTCATTCTCTTGCATCACATTGCCTGTACCAAGCCCATATAAAGGAGGATGATTGGTGCCAAGTAAGATACATTTTACTATTTATTCCCGCATGGATCCTAAGTTTGGATTCTTGTTCCTGACCCCATTTTGGGACAAGATTTCTTTGAAATACTCATAGGAGGTGGTTCTCCCATTTGTGTGTCAATTTCTCTCTCCTTTATTATTCCTGTGTTTTCATCATTGGTAATTCATTAAAAATTATAACACAAAAGGAAATATCTAGACACTTTAGCCTTAGATTACCATCTCCTTTAGCAAGAAGGTAAATAAAAAATGTTTTAAAGTCGTAGTTTCTGGGGTTGATGACCTTTTCTTGCAAGTGGCTCTTTTTGTATGGTTTGAAGCTTTTTATTTGTGTTTGGAATTTTCTAGAATTAGTTGGTGCTGATTTCATACATTTCCCGCTACCAAACTTGAGCCTCTGTCCCCACTCTTTCGTGTTGCTAGTTCAATAGGCCCTCTCCTGTCTATCAATGACGTCTTTGCTGAAGTTCTCCACCATTTTGTCAGTATCTCCATTATCCTATGCCGTAGAGATCTTTCTTTCCTCCTAACAGAATACTTGAAGAAGGGAACTATAGATTGTGAACATAATTTTGACAAGGGGGCATGAATTTGATATCCCCTGCCTTTTATGCCTCCCTGTCATAAAATTTCGACTGGGTTCCAGATTGTGCTTCATTACAAAGATCTTCTATAATCTGAATTAAAGTTTGATGGCAATGAATAATCCGGATTTCCTTGTTGCATATTATGTTGGATGCCTCGGACAGAGTAGTTAGAAAGATCTAAAATTGTTCACTTTTCGTTCTATAGAAATATTTTTGTGGCTATTATATCCTAGAAAAGTTTTAGTAGGGTAGCATATTGCACCTTACATTCCTCATGAATACTTTACCCCAATCATCAACTGTTGAAATTTTCTTATTTAGGGTGTGTTGCCTTCTCTGTGTTTGATGGATTGCTTTTCCTTAACATATACTTACCCATTGGGGTTATATGCAGCTGTATGTCGAAGGCTGTCTACAGGCAATGTTGGACTTGAAGTACTTACCCATTGGGGTCATTGATGATCAGGTGAGTTGGGCGTGAATGAAGTGATCTGATGCTTAAATAAATTTTAAAAAAAAAATATTAAGATTAGGTACGTGATGTGACAGCAAGGAGCTTAAATGCCTTTCTTCACTTCTTGTTGCAGGTTACTCTTAAAAACCTTCCTCCCAACAATTCTATGATAAATGAGATCATGGATAATGTGAAAATTGTTTTAGTAAGCAAGGGGCTATCGCAAGGGGAGGCAAGTACGTCTCTAACTCGTTTGCACTACTTGCCCAGAGAAAATGTAAGCCTATTTGACCCTATGCTTAACTTTGTTATATGCGTTTTAATAGAATTTCCTAACATGTTCTAAATAACTTCAACTATATTGCAGGAATTGAGGATAGGATAGGGCCAACAATATTAACTGTGTGAACACTTATTTGTGAATTTTTCGATACGGTTCTTGCGTTAACGGACAAGTGAACTATTCTCTCATTTTCAATGGAGACACAAATCAGAACTCAATGAAGAGGGCAAGCAGTTGGCACCTCCATTACCCAATGTCACGGGAATATTTTCTGGAAAATGGGGTATTGCAAAATTTGTGGTCTGGTTTACTTGCATATATTGATGGGCGGTTATGCCCATGCCCCTGTATTCCCAATGCTGCTGCGAGACGGATTGTAAGTGGTTTCCCTCTGAGCTTTCTGGACAGAGATAATGATCAATACATGAAGTTTTTTTCCTTGTCACAGGAGTTCGAACTTTGGAGGCAAAATACGATGATGCGTTTTTCCATTTGCGTAACTATATCATTTTCCCCCCTAAGCCTATTTCATAGTTTACTGATGATATGTCAGTGGCAATATTGTTACTTCTACATAGCCAATAATTTATTGGCATCTGTTTATTGATCAGATCATAGTAATCATCAGAGGAGGGAGCAGTCTAGTTATATCATTGCATTATGTTGTCAATTCTTGCCAATTTCTTGTATGTACTATAATCTACAATCTTTAGCTAACCTCTAGTTTGATGGGAAGATATTTAAGGAAAACTTGAATGTCTGGAATTACACCGAACACTTCAATACGCAATTGAATGTGCGGTTTTCGCCTTCTTTTATATGCAGACGGTGGGCGCCCACAAATATAAATATTTAATGGCAGCCTTTAAAACGGACGACGTGCTCATTATCCGAAGACCGAAGAAGATAAGAAAATTGCTGATTTATCACGTCCATCCTCGTACATTGCAGCCACCTTGCAGCGTAATGTGGTGACTCACTCCTCCAACCCACTACTTCCAAACCATTTTTTATGCCCCCAAAACCAAACCATGGATTTCAGTTGCATCTTGTTTACAGAACGAAACCCAAAACCACGTTTTTATACCCCCAAAACCATGGACTCCCAAACATCTGGTCTTCCAAAACAAAACCCAAACCACCCATATCCCGGACCACATATTTGTTCAAATCCCCCAGCCTACCTATAAATAAGTTGTAAGCTGAAGTTTGGGGATACTCGTGCAGCGTAAGAGTCCAGAGATGGCCTTGATGATGTCTAAGAGAAGCAACGCCCAGCATGAAGCTCTTCATGTTGAAGAGCAGGAACGGGTGGCCGGCGAGGTGACGAGCCAGCTCTACTTGTCGCAGCTGGGAATGGGCAGGGACATGGTGCTGCGGCGTATCCGCCGTCAGAAACGGGTGAACAAGGTCAAGGAGGCGGTGGAGGCTTTCATGGCTTCATCTCGGCTGTCGCCTCCGGCCGGAGATGGGAGTCTGTGGCTCCACGACGCCTTCTCCGATCCTTGATTAATTTCATAATCTTTCCACAATATAATGTTTAGTATATAGGTGCACTGCACTCCTTTCATACCTCTATCAAACTAGAAGAGGGATTTTGTGGGTTTTTTTGGCCGTTGATTTAACTTCTTTCAAATTATGTGTTATTATGTAATTTATTTATTTGCATGTAAATAAGAAGTATTGTTGTAGCTTGTGTATAAGGTTGAAATATTATGGTTGTTGGATCATTTTCTGAATCGAGCTAATGTTTTACGACATGGTCAGCTGGCTGTACTTGTATTAATTGATGTGTATATATAATTTGTGTTGCCAGCGGCTCGGGGGGATTTTTTTTACATGATCTAATTTGTGTTATCGTTTTAATCGAACGGTTCTAGATCATTGCAGCACATATCATAATCATCTTAACGCCCCTCGTATATATATATATATCCATCCATCACCCTATTGCCGCAGATGACAACGGCGCCTCGCCGTGCCCATTTACTCCACCGATCGTTGAGGCACCACCTTGCCCGCAATGCATTGCAGGGCACCACGACGACGTGGCTTTACCCTCGCCAGGCCACCGCTATCACTACCGAGAGCTACAAGCAAGTACAGAGCTATCGATAGTGAATACCGCTATCACTAATGAGAGTTATTAGCGACCTCGCTCTTCTTACAAAAGATAATTGTTTTTTTTTTTTTTTTGCACTACAATAAATCAATACGTAGTGATGTGCCATGACATCGCTTAAGATATATTTGTCACATAAGGTATAAATGATGACAAGGATGACCATCATTTATGTTGGCAGTAGGATAGGCTTTTATCAAGACTTGCGATGCTAAAATCGGGCATCATTTAAAGTCAACTTAAATGTCAATCGTGATATATGTCATTTAATATATTTCAAGAGGCATCGTAGGTGATGCTGCTTTAAATATTTTTAGTGACACTCGGAAACATTTGAAGTGGCACCCAATGCCCGCTACTTAAGATGACCTTAAGAAACACCCTATTTAGGTGTTACTTATCATTGGTGATTTTGAGAAGCTTCTTTAAAACCTTATTTTAGTGTAATAATACTTTAACTCTTCAAATTAAAACAAGGGTAAACAAACAACTAACTCAAATAAAAATGAACTTAAAAGGTTTTTGAAATGTTGAAGTGGTGAGGACTTCAACAGGCTTTGGGTTAGGCCTTTGGCCACCAAGCATGGGGTGCAGACTAAGGAAGATGAAATTTCAACTTTTGGCTCGTTCGGTCTTACGCTCAACAATCAAAAACCTTTAGCTTGGAGTAAAACCGTATAGAAATTAGCTTTGGTTAAGGTTCAACAACTGAAGGAAGAAGATTGAAGATGAAGTGTCGATGCGTCAAAGTTTGACAAGCATTTGCTCGCATGTTCGATTACCAAAAGGAGCTTCAACAAAAGCTTTGGAAACCGATCAAGTGTTTAGGAGTTGACAGTAGATTGTTGAAGTTTGAGAAACCGGTTTGACAAATGTAAAACCTGTGACTCGAGTCAGGGTTTTATTACAGCGAACGAGTCGGTTCAACCGTTGGTTCGAGTCGAGTCAGTTCATAGACCACACGTTGAGTCGAGACCAGTGTGGGTTATGAGCGATGAGAGTCATGTATACTTAAATATATGATGATAATGTTGATGAGATGATATGAGATGAGTTATCACAATATATGAAAGTATGCACTAATTTTTCTTTTTATTTATTTGATTGTAGAAATAGTTTTAGGCCGATTAACGTATTAGGACAAGTTATTGGGTAGTTAGGGTGGGTTATTAGTTATAGAACATGTCATTTGGATATTGTGGTGTCTGTTTTGTCTTACAGGATTTTTCCCAATTTTTCTAAATTTTTTTTTAGGATTTATTACGAGCTAATTATTATTTTGACTCAAGTAGGAATCGAGTCAATACTTTTTTATGAAATTGTCACTAGGGTATATCACCTCCTTCCCCGACACTTTTCCTCACCTAAACCCTCTCCGCTGCTATTCACTTGTCGCCACCGCCGTCACCGACGCCACCCTACCGCCGATCGACGTCGTGCCGTCGCCGTGCCACCTCGACCAACCCTGGCCACCGACTTGCCATCACGACGCTGGAATTGCCCCACGAACTGTGATGTTCCCGGAGTTGATTCACCGCTGTCTGAGCTGCGCCGCCATTGTAGTGACGCCGACAACCACGCCTTGACCTCCCCGACGTTTCCCCCCTACCCAGCGCCGATGCCGAAGCCGGCCGTGGGCCAGATTGGAGCGACCCACCGCGCGGCCAAATTTGGTGCCGCCGTCAATGGCCATCGCCGTCACGGTCGGCTGTGCTGTCACCACTAATGGGACAAGCTCGTCGAGACGATGCCGACCCTTACCCCCGATTGCCCTGCCGTCACAGTCGCCGAAAAACCGTGGGAGCTGCCGGAAAACCACCGAGACTCGCCGAAAAACCGCCGAACTTGCCGGAAAACCAAAATTGCCTGGTCTTTGGCCGAGTTCGTCCAGTTGAACCTGATCAAACGGCCGATACCGCTAAGCGCCGAATTCGAGCTTCGCCACGCGTGACGAAACCCTAGCCGTCGTCGATTGTCGGACACGCGCGAGGTATAATTTATTTAATTTAATTATTTAGAATTAATGATTATTAACACAACATGTTATGTAACACCCCAAAAATAACTCGGGTATTTTGTCTCGAAATAAGTCTTAAATATTATTAAATTAAGGTAATTTAATAATATTTATAGATTCTTAATTATATATTTTATGGATTGACTTTTCACGTTTCGTATGTGGAGTATGTATGTATTTATGACTTATGACTTCTCATGTTTCGAGTAGGTAACTATGATTTATGGTTTTTCATGTTTCGAATGTGTATTGATGACTTATGACCTTTCATGCTCGTTTTTATGTATATATAAGCATCTTTCTCAATAGAGAGGGGGGAGCTTCGGTGTGTGATGTGTGTTTTTGGTATATGAGTATGTGTGCTTTTTTGTTTGATATGAACATTATTTTTGAATGTGTTATGTGTTCTCTCTGATTGTACTCGTGTGTTTGTGATTTTCAATAATCGTACTCCACGAGCGGGCATGTGCCAGTCGAAGCCGCCAACAACCATGCTACGCAAGTGGCATGTGCCAGTTGTAAGCCGGAAACTGGACAACCTTATGTGCCAGTCCCCCGACAACCATATGTGCCAGTCGTAAGCCGGAAATCCGACAACCATGTTCGTAA
>JAVDBV010088118.1:0-48729 GCA_032619315.1 Piper longum | reverse complement strand
AGCGAGTCCTAACGGACCTGGTAGAAGCTCCAAGCGTGTCATCACGCCTAGGCGGCGAGCTCCTACTCCGTACCTACACATCAAAGCTAAACACTAACACACGATAACTAAATGATGCATCAAACCGACATGATCAATACACAAGGCAAATCATCATCAATCGAGCAATTCAATAATCATTAATATAATAATTCTAAGTCCTCATATTCATGCCAATTTTATTATATTTTCCTAAATTACATCCTAGCCACTTATCATGCTCATCTTCGATCTATCTCATTAGATCACTTAGCTGTTCGTTCGCACTTAATCAAATCATCACTTATCACTTCATCAGTAGTTAATCACCACATTATCAATTAATTAATCATTAATCATAACTACTACTCAATCCTAGCATGTTGTACTAACAATCATCAATTATAATTAATCAAATTAGGATAAGAGATAATTATACCTCGCATCGTCGGCAATCGGCGACGGCTAGGGTTTCGGCGTGCGTGCATCTCGAACCTCGAATTTGACGCTCGACAGCGTCTGAAGCTCGATCGGCTTCAACTAGATGAACTCGGTGGAAGATCCTGTGAATTCCAGCGAATCCCACCAATTCCAGTTTTCCGGCGAGTTCCAGTGGTTTTCCGGCGGGTTCAGCGGTTTTCCGGCCACTTTCCGACGATTTTCCAGCGAGAGTTGCTGGCGGCGTCTACTAGCCGGATAGTGGTCATGTAGGGTACCATTGGAACCGTCTCAACGAGCCCGACACATCTGCGGTGTCGGCGTGGCCAACGGAGGTGGTGGATCGCCGGTGGGTGACTCGATTCGACCGGCCTGGGTGGCGATCGGCTCCGATTCCGGTCGGGGACGGTCGCTGGGTGGTCGGTGATGCCAAGGCCGCCATTGGACGGTGACGGCGACGGTGACGGTCCCTGGCGGCAAAATCAACCCGCGAATGCGTCACGGCCGCGGCGCTAGGCGCGGCGATTCCGACCTCGAGGCGGCCAGGTGGTGGTCGGGCCTGGTCGGGGAGGCATGGCGATGCCGTCGTGGGGCGGACCGGTGTCGATCGGCGGCCAGGCGGCACCGACGGTGGTGGCGGCGGTGGTTAGGGGGAAGAAAGCTAGGGTTTTGGAAAAAGAAAGCGTCGGGGGAGTGAAAAACATTAGGGTGGCATACTTGTAAATAATACTTGACTCGACTCCGTTTCGAGTCAAAATAATTATTTACTCGCAATAAATTCTAAAAAAAATCCAAAAATATCGGGAAAAAATCCCATAAAATAAAACAAACATCAAAAGATCAAAATGAGATGCTCTATAACTATCAGCTCACCCAAACTGCTCGTAACGCATCCTAACACGGTAAATGGCCTAAAACTAATTCTACGATCTAACTGAATAATAAAATAGAAAAAAAATACTGCATACTTCTATATATTCTGATAACTCATTTTTTTCTGTTGTATTCATGACGTTATCATCATATACTTGGGTACACATGACCCCTCATAGCTCATACACACGACTGGCGTCGGCTCAATACACGTGTTCTGAAACATACTCGACTCGAAAATAACGATCGAACCGACCGGTTCTAAATATAAAACCCTGACTCGAATCATAGGTTTTACACCTTGGTTATGTATTATTTTCTTCATGCTTGATCATGTAGACTAATTTATTCTTTAATACTTTCTTCTCCTTAAGAAGATCCACCAATTCATATGTGTGACTATTATGTAAAAATTTCATGTCATCTTGCATTGCCTTCAACCACTTTTCCTTTTCTACATGAGCTTTGACTTTACTGAATTTTTTTTATTCTCCACATTCAATGATTTGCATATATTTTGATGATGAATATCTTGCTGATGGAACTAGTTCACGAGTTGATCTCCTCATATTAGTTGGCTACCCTTGGTCAGAATCTACTTGTTCCAGTTCAACATCATTAACAAACTCATTAGAAATATCATCCAACACCACATTCTCACCCTCATCATCACAAGGTGGGAAAATAATTGTGTCATCATAAGCCACCTCTTCACTTCTAGTTGATGTTGAAGTTTCTTTTTATCTTTTTCAAGCTTTCCTGAGATTTATTTTGAGGAACTTCTTCCTTGCCAAAGCCCTCAACTGTTTGATCCCCCCTGAAAACTACATCCCTCCTTCGAATCAGTTTTCTATTATTAGAATCCACAGTTTGTATCCAAACTTATCATCACCATATCCCAAAAAAATACATTCTAAGGCTTTAGAGTCAAGCTTAGCCCTCTGCTCTATGGGCACATGTGCAAAGGCTTTATAACAAAAAACTCTCAGATAAGAATAACTAACCTTTTTGTCACCCCAAACCATTTCTACTATGTCATTGTCGAGGGCATATATAGGAGATCTGCTGATCAAATAACAGGTGTGCTCATGGCTTCACCTAAGAAGCTTTTATGCAACTTAGCTGAAGACAATATACTTTTAATCCTCTCAGAGATTGTCCTGTTACAATATTCATCAAACTCAACACCACCATTATCACTTCTAAGGCATTACCAGTCTATCTTCTAACCAATACATGAAAATTTTTAAAGATGTCAAAAACATCACTTTTCTTTTTCATGTCATAAGCTCACACCTTCTTAGAAGTATCATTAGTAAAAGTGACAAAATAAATAGAACCGCTAAGAAATTTTACCTTCATAGTCCCACACACATCAGTGTGTACCAATTCAAGAATTTCTAACTTTCTTATACTTGTGCTTGCAAAGGATATCCTACGTTGTTTCCCGATTAAACATTGATAATAAGGACTAATTATGATGTCCTTGACCTTAAGAAGAAGATTTAGCTTCTTCAATATCTGTAATCCCTTCTCACTTATGTGTCTCAATCGATGGTGTCACAAATCTGCAGTTAAATCAAATGAGGAAATATTAACCTCCCCTCGAATTAGACTCATCTCAGTCTTGTATAAACTACAACACTTCTTCCCTTTAGCAACAACAAGAGAACCTTTCACAAGTTTCAATACACCTTGTGCAAATTGTGAACCAAATCCTTCATTATCAAGCATTCCGATTGACAAAAAACTCATCCTCAAATCTAGAATATGTCTGGCATTTTTAAGCACCAATCTGTAATCCATGTCTGTTATTATATGCACATCTCCAAATCGCACAATTTTAGAAGTATCACTATTTTTCATCTTCACTATACCCAAATTTGAAAGTTTATAGGGAGTAAAGAAATTTATGCTTGGAGTTGTATGGAATGACGCTCCCGAGTCAACTACCTACTAGCATCACAATCAGCTATCAAACAATCATTCTCACAATCAGAAAGAATCACTACATCATCATGCACAACATTAGTATTTTTTTCTCCTTGATCATTGTTGTTCTTATTTCTCAATTCTTTCTTGAGCTTCCAACAATCCTTTTAAAATAACCTGCCTTGTCATAATAATAACATTTCAAGTTCTTCCTGAATTTAGAACTAGCTAGACTCTTGTCTCTTTTGTTTGTGTCCTTTTTTCTTAATCTACCTCTTGTCTTTTCTGACACTAATACATGGGACCCTGAAGTTGGTAGAGATTTTCTTATCATCTTTTCATTCAGTAAACTGTTTGTTACCATGTCAATTGTGACTTTTTCATCTGGAGCAGTATTGTTCAAAGAGATCACTAATATTTTACAGTTCTCTAGTAATGTGTTGAGGAGCAAGATAGTTTGTTATTCCTCATTTAAAGTCATCCTTATTATGACAAGTTGAATAATAATATTCTTTATCTCATTGAGATGCTTATTTATGTCACTTCTATCATTATACCTCAAGTTCATTAATTTTCATTAAAAGATCTTGTTGCCAACAGTATTCCTTTTATAAACTTTTCGGAGTTTATCCCATATAGCTTTTGGGGATATTAATTCAAAAATATGATGCTACATAACTTTATCTTCTCATTATCTCAAATAGGCCATAGCCTCTCTATCCAACTTACTCCATTCTTTATCAGTCACATCTATTGGTTTTTGACGAGTTTCAAACAAATCCTTGGAATATAAATGATCAATCATTTTTCCTTTCCAATAATGTTAATTACTCAGTCCCTTAAGAGATATCATTTTAATATATTTCTTATCAGTCATCTTGTTGAAATATAAATCACAACCACACCAACTAGGTTCTTAGAAATTTTGTCAAACACCTAATAAGCAGAAAATATAAACAACCAAAATTTACGTCAACCAAAGCAAACAATGTGGCTCTAATATTACTTGTTGGGAGACCATGATATATACATAGAACAAATTAATTAACCCTTGTTACATTCTTATCTCATGCTGATTTGATTCTTATCTTTACTGATTTGGAGACCGCACCCTATAAATGCGTGTAACCCTAAGCAACATCCACAATTGATGTTGAAGTTGGTGAACAATTTGGATCCTTGTATAGAGAAGCAAAAGAGCAAAGTTCGGCATTTTAAGCTCAAGCTCAGATGGAAAGAGGGTAGTAATTAATTAACTGGAAACTTCATTTGTGACATTGATCTTGTTTATTTGACAGTGTTTCCATAGCATGAATTTGACTAGGCTTTTCTGTACTTCGGGAGTAAGGTAGATTGCTAGATAATTAGCTCTGTTTTTGTGAGAGGTCTAGATGATTATGAAAAACTTATTAAATGTACTATTGTAGCTCTATTTGGATATAGCCTGGTATATCTTCGATTTAATATCTCAAAACTGGTTGCTAGTTTCTACCCACTTAGTATCCAACCCAAGAATTTGCTGCTACCAAGAGATTTGAGTTTGGAAGTTTTTTTTTTTTTTTTTCTAAGGTGGCGCAGACCTAAACCAATTCCAATTGAATCATCTCATTGTCCGAGTCATTTAAATGGTGAGGCAAAAGTGAAAATTTTATATAAGACTGCATCTATAGCCTTTGCATCATTTACAAACATCACCGAATTGAAAGAAAAAAGGGAAAGAAACTCAAGCAGGCCAGCAGGCCTTCCACAAAAAATAGACCTTCCTCTCTGCTTTATGGTCACACACAGTGCTCTGAAGCAAATATCAATCCCGGACAGCATGGGCGTGCCAGCAGAGTAGCATAACAACACAGCGTCTGAAGATGTATATCTTTGTCCTCTGCCTCTTTGCAAGCGTAGAGCACCTCTTCCCAAAGCTGTACTGCCTCCCTCCAGAGTTCATCTTCTTCTTCTCGTCTCTGTCGGCCAAAACGGATATGGCTTGTTGGGTGAAATTAATATAGCCATATATATACATACATATATATATATATATATATTTATATTTATATTTATATATGTTAGGCATGAGTATGGCGGCCATGAAGAAAGCAGGAAGAAGAGGGAGGCCATTTTTTCAACAGGCTGAGTAAGCATGGCGTGCGGCAAACTTCTGGAAGGACGGCTTTTGTTTTGTTTGTCGATATTTGGTTTTTCATTCATGCATTTAAAGATCCCTCGGATATCATAATATATATGTTAGTCCAACTCTTGTCAACTGCTTGTGGGTTGTTGCTCGTTCTTCTAGTTTTCATTTAATGGGTTTGTTGTTCAGTCAATTTTGTCATGTGGGCAACTTAGAGAAGTAAGTTACTGTATTTGTGGCAATTCTAGGGAGAGGACGGATGTTCTGTAGTGGATTCTTGGTGCTCGTTTCGAGCTCGATTTTACGACCTTAAATAAAATAATAAAATGTATTGTTTGTGGGTCTTACCGTGCGATAAAAGTTGAGGAGATACAATGATAATACATAGTAATTTCACACCGCCTAGTGTGTTGATAGTGAACATATTAATATCCCTCCCGCAGTATCCAACTTTGTTAATTTTATGTCGACTAATTGATAATTTTCACGTTGTTTCTTGTTGGCTTCTCATGAGGTATATAAGTCGTACTTTTTTTAAAAAAAATTTGTATGCATTGGTTGGATCACACTAATTTGATGAGTAGAGACAATCATCCATGGTGGGATGGGATATAATAATAACGTGGATGTTATTGAGTTGGATCTAGAAGGCTGCCAATTTCCCACTAGCAATACAATCCTGAATAAATAAATCTAATCTTATCTATATGCTGGCAGTGGCACGCAAACACAAATATGTGTGCGCGGGGAATGGTCTCCCAGTTTTATAACTTGAATTATATTAACCAAATCATATCCCCATATGAATCTTGAATTTCATATTTAAAGACATGCATGGGAGTTACCATTTACTTACCTTTACCACATATATGTATATGAATCTCAAACCATCAATTTAACTTCGAGTCCGACCCAAATCAAGAGAATCGGATCGAACCTCTCGATCCCGCCGAGAACAAAATGACGTGAGAAACTACTTTTTCTATTAAAAAAAAGAAAAAAAAAGGTTGAATGTTTACACAAGTAATTTAATCAATCAAATCAAATGGTAACTGCTTGAGGGAGACAAGTTTTGTTGAACATATAGAAAGGTTGCTCCAGACAAGACTGTTTGCGTATATACACGTCCTTCTCATAGCGACCAAACAGATTCGAGAACTACCAGACAATGGTTTTCGGAGAAATTGAAGACACAACACCTACTTAAACATCACCTTGACAATAATATTTTTCGGTTTTCTCGAGCTCGACTATAATAAAAGATTTGCATCTTGTTGATCACGTTTTTTCTCTTTAAACAACAACTAATTGTGAAGTACTGATCATGAGTTCGTATGCATAGAGATATTTAACATTTAGAACAAAGAATACGTTGTTAGCGTATAATTCATTTATTCCTATCGAAGAGGATGGTAACGAAAAATCATAGAAAATGCTCTCATCTTCTTCGTCCGGGAGCAAAGGTCATTTCTGTCATTTTGGAAAATCCCCTCTCTTGGTAATAAGCCACTAGGGATAGTAAGGACGACTTCATCTGCAAATTTGATCTGAATCCGGCTTGTTTATGTTTGAATCAAAAATATTTTGGATTGGATTCGGATTCAAACTCTTTGGATATATAATATATTTAAAAATATTTAGATTGGATACGAATTTGGGGTTATCTTACTCGTACCTAATCTGAATAAATAATATTTTATAACATGAAGAACTTTTGTATGCATTTTTTTATAAAATATTTCTAAAATAGACAAGTTTATAATGAGAGATCATTAATGGTTTTAGCATTTTGCCATGGAATAATATTTATAAAATTCTTAGATTTTTTATTTATTTCGTGCCAATCAAGCAAAGCTTAGTGATCAGTATTTGACTCCGCCAGTCTTATTAGATATTTCATGCATATTACCTTGCAAATGTTTTATTTAATGAAAATGGTACCTTGCATTTTTTTAACGAATACATGAGCATCTTGAATAATTATTAATTAATATTCTTATGTCAACATATGATTGGCTATATATGTTTTTAAGTGAATGTTTATGTAATACGCAAATGTTGACTTATTTGTCAGCCTTTGGGCCATGTTGTTAGCCATTGAATTAGTGGTCATGAGCAAGACGATGTTCTAACTATTCAGTATCCTGTGATTAATACATAGTGAGCTTGTTATGTGCTGCATGATTTTACACACCACACACAGTAAATACGTGCATTACACATTTTATATATTATATTATTTAAATTAATATGATAATCTTGTCAATTAATTCCTTTGAGAGTAGTTTATTTGAGTGTAAATATTTTTTTAAATGTACCCTGGAGGTTATTGACTGGTAATGTATAACATGATGAAACCCATAGAACACTAAAACCTGAGCCAATAGCCAATTAAATCTGTAACATTGCACACAAGAAGCTGTCTAGGTGACCACAGATGAATCAACAAGAATCGAATCACCAATTATTTTGCACTTTCCTAGGCTCTTCAACATGAAAGTATAAATGCTTCAACACTCGTTAAAAGAAATGGTACCCCAATAATTTTTATATTCAATGTTCATGATAGTTTGCTCTCAGGATGTGCTTGGTTCCATGAAAAAAATGAAAAAAAAAAATCTTTTTCAACTGATAAATAAACCAAGTGACACCCATATAAATATGTTCACAAAAAAAAAAAATTGGGTGGTCGAGAAGAAATTTCTTATAAGATCTTCAAGGGATGCCAGAAATCAGATTTCTTTCTCCCAACCAAGCACTTACAAGTTCGAAGAAAACAAACAAGCACATTTGAAGATGACAAGAAAGCAAAATTTTGTATGCTCAATAACACACCCTTACGAAAGAAAATTTATCACTAAAACGACGAATGGAAATTCTTGGCAGCTGATAAACCTAAGACACTAAAATGTATAACGCCAATTTCAGCGAGTTGACAGCTAATATGCATCCACCCAAACTGCAGCACACTGTATGAAAACGGTTTTGGCATTACAAAGCCTATATAAAAAGGAACTCATCCAATCAGAAAAAACCTCAATTTAGATACCTTGTCTTTTTAACAATTATCAATACCTTATCTCCTGTAACGAAGAGTACTACTATAAAAAGGCACAGCCCAAAGCTTCGACAGATCTTTGAAATAGTTCTATCATTAGCACGTACATGTGTGAGATCGATTTATAGAATGGATGTAACAACATTGCCCTCTGATAATATTATAGGATGGATGTAACAACATATATACACATATTCTCAACAAAATTTCTTCAAGAGGAATAATATACTGCCAATCCCACTTGATCACACAATTGGACGGGCCTACTAGCATCAAAAAGCCCTTCTCCGTTCAATCAGCAGATTCCATCTTCTATACACTCCAACCCAGCATTGACCACCCTAACAAGTCAACCTTGACCGCATCCTATGTGATAGTCACTTTTACCATCAATTTCAGGGAGACATTCTCATTACAATTATAGCACACAAGCAAACCCCCGATATATAACGTCTTAACAATGTGGGCAAAACTTTCTATGCAGCATCTTCTCCGTTGAATTATGGAATGTGAAATAAATGCTTGCTATAGTTGACAAAATTGTTCAAATTTACACAATCAAGGGACACTAGCAAAACCCATTGGGCCTTTCCTTGCCTTTAGAAATCTTCTTTTGGGATTCCACATCATAATGAACAAAAGCAGCATCCACTGCCTAATTGAACAATTGGCAAATTATTTGTGTTTGTTTGGAACGCAGTAGCAAAGAATGGATCAAGAAGGTAATAAATAAATGCAGCTAAAGACTTGATGGCTTTTCAAGAGATACAGTATCCTTCATCTTAGTGTTTAGGACAAATGAGAATTAGTACCTGCATCATTGGTCGAACCAGGAGGCCTACTTGATTCCTGTAATCTGAATGTATTGCATCTTCCAGTGCCTGAAAGTAGAGCAAGGTCATGTCACAATATGCATGGCAAAGCTCACAAGTAAAATACATGACAGAAGCACTACATTAGACGTTCCATCAAATGAATTACAATAATCTAATAATCAAAGATGACAAACACAGTAAATCATGGATTAAAAAATTTATTCATTGAAGTTTACCTCAAGTTTGGAATAGATGCTTGACAAGGCATCCTTCACCCTCTCTACCTAAAAAAAAACAATTAAAGCGGGTATTTATGGATAGAATGTAGGTTGGCTTGCATAAAAAAGTGTAAAAAGAACAGTCATATGGACATTATCAATGATTAAGTAATAATAGTGATAAGTGATGATGATGATGACAATCATCATAGTGACAACGAGCTACAATGCTCATGAGAGCTCGTTCATAACAAATCTAAAAATGCCAACAACTTCCCATGTAACTTGATCATGGTCACCCTCAAAGACACATGTATGAGAGGGAAGTTCACATGATCAGCTCATAATTTTCTAACCGTGTATCTGGGCGTCAATGCTTGCAGTTAAGCTTCTGTGTACAGGGAATCAAACTTACCAAGTACTCTTGTAAAAAAATAGAGACCACACTATTATTCCTGAAGCTAATCTTTTCCCCTTTCAAAAGGTCGCACAGGAAAGGATTCGGCATGTGAACTTATCAATTATTATGGCATTCACATGAGTTTTGTGACGTCAATTGAATGTAATAATAACAAAAAATAGATGTTATGAAATGTATGCTGCTAGCCACTAGCTGAGATAAGGCAATGACAAAAATGATGACGATAACGACAGTGACAATGATGGTTGCATTGCTGTCAAAGTTTAATTGATCATATTCAAGGCCTCCAAAGATCCAGATCTTATATTCAAAATCTTGAACTACAACCAAGTAGGCAATCCTAAATGTAATGGAGTCAAAGTTCTATCAACCTGTCTTGCCCATCAAATATTAAAATAGAAGTAATAATTTACCTTTGACTTCAGATATGAGGTTGTAATTGGATACGATGACCAGAAATGACGCAGTAGTTCCTCAATAGACACCCAATACTGGAAACAAGAAATTTAGGGTGAAATTAGGGATACTTTCTATATCACTAGCATGAACATCATGCATGTAATTGAACAACGCTCAAAATAACTAAACCGTATCAAGTATGAATGGGCCATGAGGCCTGAAATAAATTGCTTACACCAAGGAGTTCTTCTTTAGTTCTGTTAGGAAGTTTATCCAAGATGCTACCTTGAGAATCTTTACCAGTTAAAAATCTGTCACCTGAGGTCTGAATCAGTGAATTCATGACCTATAGAACCAAAAGAACTTGCCCGCATTAACAACTAATACCCATAATCTTTAACATGCCTCAACTAAGAATAAAGGAATATTCACTAACTTGTCAACTAATAATGAATCAATATTCATGAAGAAAAATTCAGGGGAAGCGCTTAAGTGTCTTTATACCAAAAATGTTACCTTACCATACGCCACATGACAACTGACATTATGCCAAAGGAATGTTTTCATGTTCCCTAAAATAAATATGGTGCAGCATCCATGGCATCTCTTTTTTCTTTTTTTAATAACTTTCGTACAAACATCCAGAGCAAGTTTGTCTGTCATAAAAATTTTACCTTGAAGGATACTTCATGTTTTACAACTGGATTGTTAAGTCCTTCAGCTCTGAGTCTTGAAATCTGATGGATCAAGGAATCATAGACCTTCTCAGTGCTTAAGTTGAAATTTGTATGGTCTGGCTCTCCTCTATTACTTCTTAATGCACGAAGCGCATTGGCTTGCTGAGAATCAAAATATTCTCGAGGGTCCTGGAACAGGTAATATACTAAGTATCTCTACACTTATCAGTAAAAAAAAAAAAACATGAACTCCATTCAAACCTTGATACAAAGAGGAGCAACTGGAAGATTTCGAGAACCCTGCAAATCCTCAATTTCTGCCATTTTAAGTACCCTCTCCAAGCGTTTCTTATTAGAGTTCTCATCAGATGATTCAAAGGCTGACTCAGCTGCAAAAAATGTACTATGGATGAGTTCCGAACTGCATTTCAAGATAAGACATACTACTATCTTGTAAAATCTTCTTCACATCAAGGCTAAAGGGGATAATAATAAAAGACATATAAAATGAGATGGACCAAATTATAATAATCTTATCATCATATCAAACCTCATGGCTGAAAAACCTTGATACATAAGTTTAAAAGGAGCCTTAAAGTGACACCAAAGACATTAATCCTTAATGAGTAGCCAATGGACCACTTACTTCCTAAACAAAAATGTCATAGAGCTGCTGATGCAGGACAAGTATAGGGAATTTTATTTTAGTTTTAACTCAATTCAGGAATTTTTTGGTAAGAATATGAGCTTTTCACCAAAAAAATGGAGAATATTTTTTGATATCCGGGGGCTGAAAAATTATACCTAAGGGGAATATTTCAATAATAACAAGACTACCCTTTTTAGTTTAGATTAAAAATTAAACTGACTTAATCAAAATTAATTTTAAAAAAAATAAATTTAAAATAATATAGCTATGGCCAACCGTTGGCCGTCAACCATAGGCAAATTGAGCGGCCAGATATGGCTCCCTCAAGCTTGGCGATTGAAGGTATTCCCAATTAGTAGTTGGAGATTTAGGGTATTCCCAATTAGACCGTCTTCTCTAGTTGGAGATTGAAGGTATTCCTAATTGCAATATGTTCCTGTTAGAAATTGTGAGTTTTCCCAATTTGAGTGTATTCTAATTGAAGATTGTGAATTCCATCATATGGTTTAAGGTGAGATTATCAGACAATGATGATGATGTACCGGCTTTGCCCGATGTGTATACCCATTATCTGTTACAGTGGATGGTTTGTGTTTTTCACACATATTTTGGGTGGTCTCCATGTTAAATTGATGTCATCTATCTTTTGTTATTTATTATTTTACCTTGTCAAAAAAAACAACAACAACAAGGTGATTGAAGATCTCAACAAGTGGGTTATCAGGATCTCCCCCAACACAAATTGCCATTAAAAAAAAGATTATAGAAAATGTTCGAAGCGTGACCTTGTTTTGACTTTACAAGTGCTTCAGCCACAGTTTTTGTATCTCCCAACTCCACAGCTGAACAAAAGCAGCTAAAACAATTAAGTATGAAAACCATACCAAAATTAAAATATTACATGTCAAGCCATTAAAGATAAGACAACAGTCAAATGACATAATATACAATTTCACAAATGGGAGCAATAGGATTATGTTCCCAGCTTAAATATCAAAAAATTAGTGAACAAAGATGATATCACGATCAAACAAATTAAGAACACATTGATTGAGAAATTTATGAGAGTTCAAACAAATTAGGAACACATGAATGATCAACTACGGCAGCTGTCAAAATATAGGAATTTTTTTTTAAGCAAAGTTATTCGTTCGTAATGCATCGCTGCCACAAGTAATTGCTTACCTAAAGTCCTCCCTTCAAGAACAACAGCAGCATGGCGGTTAATATCTTGCATGAGTGTTCTGGACAGTTCAACCTCTGACTCAGAATTCTCTTTGATACCATCACGAAGAATACCATGGCCCTGCTCAAACAAATATTACAAACAGTTTACCAGACAGATAATTTAACTAATGGCAAGGAACTAACTTTACTAAGATACATATCATAAACTTCCAAACAACCTGAAGATGCAAATAATCATCTCCTTCATCAGCAGCCATGTCTACAGTTGGATCAACACGTTGAATCTGTACAGTTAAGTTTTAGTAAATTCATTCAAATGCATTTCTAGTTCCTTCAAACTGATTAAATACAAGAAAAACACCTTTCGACGAGCCTCTCTGGCCAATATATCATCTTTCTTCAAGAAAATAGCAAGTTCATCATCTTCAGCTGCCTCTGCTTCAGCAGTTTGAGAATTTTTTGTTTTCAAAAGAAAATCTGCTCGAAAGTATTTTGTCCAGAAATCCTTCTCAGACATCTGAAAACAAGGAAAAAGTAAAATACTCGGTGCACTTGAACATACTAATGTATTTATTTTAGCTTAGAAGGACAGACAACTTAACCTTGCCAGGAACATAGTTTAAATAAGCCTGGTGAACAGCTGGTTTTTCAGTAAAAATCTGAAAATTTTAGAATAATAAAATACAGATTAGAAGAAGTTCCACGACATAAAATACAATTTGCATGAGCTGGAAGTATAAATCAAAAACGACTCTTCCCTAATATATCAAAGGGGGAAAAAGGCATACATAAATTACTGGTATATAAAGTAAACCAATTTACACCTATATAATTGGTTTGAAAAAATATTAGAAGACAATGATACTTATCAGTTGTCTTTCAATATGCATAGTATGTCAAGAATAGAATCAAAGAAATTGGCAGCCCTCTATAATTCATACTTCATATCTTTTGGCCACCAAACAGCTTTCATTTTGTGCTAAAAGCGATGGCTAACCATATCTTTTTAAATATAAACATGATCCAGATCTATAACAAAATTTTCCAAAGCACGAGCAAACATAACTAGAGACTGACCAGAACCAATATAGAGGAATAAGCAACAAACCTGATGAATAATCTCTGGCGTCAAATTGAATGTCACTTTATTGGCCTGTCAGAAGTTAAAATGAAGAAATTAGAATTTTCCATAGGTCGAAACAATCTAGATATAATTTTAAACCAGATAACTATATGAATTATATCATACACCTAAATCAATAATCCATTTTCCAACAACTCAAAATCGAAGGACGCATGCAAACAGTGGACAAGGAGAGAAGAGAACAGCAGACAAACAATAGTTATCATTATGTACCCGTCCATCAGCCAATGGCTTGACAACAGCAAGCATTGCCCCTTTAAAGCCAACCTTCTGTTTTGTAGTATGTGCATCGGTATTAAGTAAATTCTGCATTTGGGCATCAAGAGAAAACCAATACTCAGGGCTAAAAAATGATTCTCCTGTCTTCCCATGAAAACAGGCATCCCAATAATGAATAAACTCTAAGGTTTATAGATTGTAACTCAAAAATATCCTCAGTAATATCAACGCCTTCCAAAATAAGTCAAAATATGAATTAGAACATTTAAGCTGACCTTTCTCGTAGCCCAAAACTCAGCTTCTGACAACACACCACTAGTAACAAATTGCTTATGCAGACTCTGCAATTCGCTGTGAATGAGGACTATCAATGCTATAAATTAAAACAAAACAAACAAGGTAAACCCGAACAAAAAGAACAGGTTCACTACACATAAAAAAGTTCAGTGTCAAATGAATAGCTGACAAATTATGTGAGAACTCCGGTCATAGTTTCAGATAATGATAATAAAAGCAGAGTAACACCTGTCTTCTAACAGTAATTTACACCGGCGCTCCAACTCTGTGGCACTGAGTTGTTCGTCATGGACTGGAACTGCGGCGTTTTTTACTTGAGAATCATTTTTCGATAATTTTACTGCTTGCTGTTTTGCAAGCACTCTACCTGATCAGACAATATTAGTTAAAAATCATTTTGCATATAAAGAAAGGAAGCACAAAAGTGCCAACCAAAGTAATACAATATTGTAAAAATGAAATTTTATGTTTTTTATTTGTAAGAATCTTATGGAAACAGTTATTATGAAGGCAAATTTTACAAAAAAAAGAATGATATATTCATCACCACGAACATAAAACCTAATTGAGTCTTACATAATAAGGATAACTTGGAACCAAATCATAAATCACCTGCTTAACCAAGAAAGGGAAGCAACATTTTCGTTTCTTCCTCATGTTTCCATTGATTTTTTTTTAGTGTGACTAATTCAACAACGTTTAACTATGTAAGTTTAACAGATGACTACACTATTGAGACAGGATTCAACCCTCACAAAATAAGTGACGAAAAGTACCACCCCCACAGTGAGTTAAATGAGTTGCAACAAGAGAAGACTCGTATGATACATGTTTAGCTTCAGGATTTGCAAAAATTGACTTATCTTAAAAGTTTTCATCAGCCTACTATTATGAAATCAAAATATCTTCACAAATAATTGGCATTTTAATAATCTTGGACTTACTGACAAAATCTCGACAGATATCACGATCAATAAAATTTTCAAACTCAAAAATATAACTGATTTCCCGAGACGAAACCTGCACTTTAACAAAAAGGAAGATTAAGAAGTAAAATATAATATAATATAATATAATGTAAAAATAAAAAATTCTATGCAGCTTTTGCATCAAATTTACAAAGGGAATGGCCCAAGAATAAGCCAATAAGAATGCTTGTAAGGAAAAAGCTAGGCAGCCATCTTACACTAAAACTACAAATGTAAGAGCTTGTGAACAAACATAATCATATACAGTGAAATTATATTCCAACAAAAAAGGTCATCCAAATTTTAAATATGATTTTGAAATGACTGTACCACTTCTTTTTCTTTCACTTTATCCCTAAAAGAGGTTGAGGACATGGATCCTAGTCTAGAATCCATATGATTACAAATGGCATAATTTTTTATGGCTGGATGCCCTTCTTAATGTCAATCTTCCTCCTCTACTTGGTATTAGGACCAGTAATACACGAGCATCAATGAAGTTAACATGAATGAAATATTGCAAAACAAAATGGATTAGTAGGAAAACATAAGGGAGATGCTTCCATAATTTACGATCATAATCAGATTAAGGACACTAAAAAACGTTTCTACTCTTTCATAAACAGACAGGTGAAACTCTCCTAGCTCTGACTTGCACCAAAGTCTTACGTGGTTTTGGAGTTCTCATGCCAATCATTTACGACATAAGAGATTGTTGAAGTGTTGGTATGTGTGTGACACTAATTTCATGATGACTATTTCCTTCTTGTCTCTAAATTAGAACCTTTAGTTGAAGAGTTGTAGATGCTATATCTTTGAATCAGGGATCAATTGTACGGATGTACCTACCTTATCATATATAACAGGTCAACGCACAGGGAATAAATAACATATTCACCCCCTAAATCCCTATTTTGTTTAATCTTATACATGCAGTCGTTTTGTATTTCAAAAGAGACCATGATTTTCTTCGCACTTTATCTGTATGCGAGTGTTGGCATTGAAGTCTTCCTCAATTCTAACATCTAAAGAAAAATGAGAGAGAGAGAGAAGCCAATGTGCACAACCAAAAAATTGTAATAGAAACCAAGCAAACAAGTCTTTGACAGAAATTAATAGAAAGGGACTTGGATACCTCCGCAGAAAGATTTAGTAAAGCTTGCTTTGACGTGCCTTCCTTACTAAATTTGTGTCCTGAAAACATTTTGTAAAGCACGTGAGAAGGAGAAGAAAAAGAAAAAATAAAATGGCGTGCACAAACTTTTCTTTTATTATTTCTTGGTTGTGAGATTACAGTGGATGAATGGCAAAAAGACCACCTATCCACCAAACTATAATGAGAAATTCCCAATTAGTAGCATCATCAGTTCATAAGTATATTTCAGAAATAAGAAATTCAAAGATAAAAGAGAAGAATAATTTACTTAATGCACATGCAAGTAAGACTAAAGACACTAATTACAATTCCAAAATATATCTGTTATAACAAATTTGACCTCATCATTATACAGTTTTTTGAGATAGAAACAATAGAACCCATTACGCAGTTCGCTTTATAATAAAATGATTGAGAACATAACATGCAATAAAATAAACATCTTACAAAGAAAAGAGATAAGAGTCAAAACTATAAGACTATGTAATCTTACCTTTGATGGTATGAAAACTAACATCAAGCATGTTAGATGACCCTGGCTCATTAGGAACGAAAACAAATTGTTCGTCTGTCTGCACTCAATTACAAGTAAACAAATAAACATTAAGATTTTACAGAAACAAAAAATAATAATAATAATAATATAAACACGAGATACACATTGCACGATGCAATGTCAACTATAAAAAAACGAATAAAATAAATTACACATTAAAGAATCACATTATACGGTGTAATGCCAATTACCGAAAAAGAACCAGAACGTAAATTACAGCTCTTTGGTACATAAATTCACCAATTAGAGATAATCGTGGTGTCACCCAATTATCACTATTATAACTAGGAAATTGCTAATCGTTTCAAAGATAAAATGCTGTGGCTACCTCATTTGACGATTGCAGACAAATCGACTACATACTAAATAACAAAATAAAATGAAAATACATAAAAAAAGCAATAAATTATAGCTCTTGAATCAAGAACGCAGAGAGAGCAAACTGCCAACCATTGCAATGATTTCAACTACTTACCCCCCCTCCCCGCCACCCCCCATTCCGCAATTGCAGACAAGCCCACGTCATTACGAATGCTAATTAACGAAATCAAAATTAAGTACTCTTGGAACACCAGGGGCCTTGAGTCAAGCATGCATACAATGCAAACGGCTAATCATCCTCCTCTCAATGAGTACACGAAGTTGCTACCAACATTCCAAAATTGCATGCAAAACCAACTGCATTAATAAACTGAATAGCCAAAATCGAAATTGCTACCCTATCCCCACATTTGTAAACAAACCCACCGCACTACGAATGCTAAATAGCAGAGAGAGAGAGAGAAGGAAAAGAAAGTCACGATTCATCCTCACCATTTGAAGAACGCCCGGAATACCAGACTGCTTGAGCTGAGGTTTGTACTTGGCGCGCATGTTCAGAAACCCCATTGCGCTCGCCCGATCAGGACCTGCGAGAATCGGCGGATCGAAAGGGAACGACTGCCCTCCGTTTTTTAAAGCAGCTGTCCGTCGTCCATGGGAAGATTGGGTGATCGGAGGCGGCGGATTCGAGCTCTCTGAAGCCGGCGGCCGGAGCGGTTGGGAACGGCAGAGAGCAGTTGCGCCGCCAGCCCCCGGCGAGGGATCTTGGCCGACCTCCGACGCAGTTTACTCCGGGAGACGGTAAAGGGAGGAACGAGACTCGCGGAGACCTCGCACTCGTTCTGCCTTGGGAATGTTGGACTGTATATAAAGCCCCCCTTCAACTCGCCCTAATAATTTGTTGAATGAATAGAGTCTTGTTCAAAGCTCGACTTTATTGGATTCTACAAGTTTTAACAATAAATTAGCCTAATAACCCACTCAATGTGCGGGTATGATCTTATTTGATAAGCTTAAGAAGCTTAACGCTTATGGTGGTGAACTATATTTAAAAATAAATTTCTTAATTTATTCCTAAATTCTAAACTTTAAACCCTTAAACCTGGGCCTTATAAGCCCTCCAAATAAATTTTTAAACCGATTTCACCGTTACCATATATATAAGTCACCATTATTTACAGCTATATGAGATTAACTCAACAAGTGGGACATCTCTTCTTAATGGGACCACTTATAAAACTCCGCATTTTGCAAATATTATCCGACCACTTATAGGACCTGACATTTTGCAATATCTTACCATGGCTTGTCCTGATTTGCTGTTCATCAACCAGGCTGGTCAATTTTAGCAATGTCCTGCAAACATGCATTGGGCCGTAGACAAGCGAACGAACCATTTGATATGTTAAACATACAATTTCTCGTGGCATTGTTATCCATCTATAGTAAGCATAGTCAATGAAAACAGAAAGTAAACCGCTAATTCAACTTCCAATTTTTGTGTATCCTATCAGATTTGACGTGCATATATTAATTTAGGGTTATATGTGCAGGTAAATCAACAACCATTCCCATGTTTCTTTTCATCCAAACTACCATAACAAAAGAGGCCATCTGCTCACGTTGTTATCCTGGTAAAATTTCGCCGTTGTCCTATTTCTACAAAAACAATTTGGCATGTCACAGTTGGGTTTGGTTTGGTATGGTTCATTTCTCCTTCTGCTTGAGAGTGTCGTATTCTGTTTTCTGCTTCTATTTCTCGTGCTCCATCTCCATCCAATATTACCTGAAACAGGCCAATTCTATCGTTGTTAGATGGAAGGGACTGATTAGGACTCACTTTTCTATTGCTCAATCTCCAGAATCACTTAAAAAGACTTAAAATTCTTTGTAATACATCATGGTCAGTAACAGATTTTGTGTAATGCTTAGAATTTGCGATAAATCAAATTGCATCGAACCCATTAATAGTATTTAGTTATTCAGGTAACAGAATCAGAACTCAGTATCATTGAGAAGTGTTCTAAAACAATGATCATCAACATCATCAATAATGATAGAGGCCCATAAGATCGTTGTTCATTTGGACACGAATCTTTCTTCTCCAGACACTTAAATCACAATCAACAAACTGCAACTAATGAAATTTATTGTTCATTAAAGTTCTACAATTAGTGACACTCATTTTGAAAAAATTCCTTAAAAATTACCTCATTTTTTGTTTGGTGTGTTGCATGTGGGTGTCATAATCCCACATCTAAAGTGGGATGGGATTGGGAGGAGTTCCTACTCTATACAAGGACTCCTCCCCCTTTTTAGTTTTCATCCCAATAGGTAATCTAAAATTACCTACTCCTTTTTTTACCGGTAGTAATTGTTTATTCTACTATTGGTAATTTGTTTTTCTCTCTTTGTAATATTTTTTTTTAGTGAAATATTATTTTGGTAGTGTTCGACGATGTAGGCAATTACCGAACCTCGTTAAATTCAGGTGTTTGTTCTTATTCTTTTCTTGTCTATTTAATAGCTATTAACGGGTATAGTTAGTGTTAATTATTGTGTTATTTATATTATTTGTCTTGATAAAATTCTGTCTATGAGTTAGTTTTTAAGCGGATTATCGTATCCCACCAATTTTCCTGGAAATTTTATCTTGGTAATTTTTTTAGTACAATAGTTTTCAGCTTGTCATATAGGTAATAGTTTTCACAGTGAACTAATTATCTTTGATGAAAATTACCCGTTGTGAAACAGCTACAAAAATATGATAAGTTTACACTAGTTGAAATGCTCGTGATGATTTCCTTAAAAAAAGAATAAGCTAAATGTAATCTATAACAGCTTTTTTTTTAAAGCAATCTATAATAACTTTAGATGCAAGCTCAGACGGTAATGGAACTCACATTTAAAAGGTCAAAGCTAAATGTAACATTAAATTGGTAAAGGGATGAAAAGTACCTTGCGTCCAACCAAATCAGAAGTGACGATTTGCTTCGCCTTGCTCGGTCAGCATCTTCAATTTCTTCTTGCTTCTTCCTTGAAAAAATTCAAAGATGTTAATTAACATGAAAAAAGAAGATAATTGCATCTGTAATATGTTAAACGGACAAACTCAAAATTAGAAGAAAAAGAGTCATTAAATAATCAAAACAAAGAAAGTGGTAAATCAGTTAAGTGTAGAATAAAAATGGAGAGCTTTTTTGCTGAAAAGAAGAATGGGTAACAGCTCCCACAGTTAATGATATCGTCATTATCCCCCACTGCTGGTCATCATGGTCGAAGATTTGTAAAATCCCTACAATATCTAGAAAAGGCATGCAAAAGATGAAATTGATTATATTTAAAAATTAGCTTGATTGCCTCAAAACTGCATCGTCAATCAAGAAGGAAAAGAAACTAAAGAGCAGCCCACTCATTAAGAGTCATCCCATTCTTCCCGACACGACAAGAGTGGATGAAGGAGAGCGTGTTCCATGTCCCCACCTTCTTGGATCGGATGGAGGAGAGTGTATACCGTGAGTACACTCTCGAGTCCCTTCCCTACCGCCGCTGGAAGATAATGGAACTCCTCTTTGGAGAAGAGGAAGAAGTAGGGGACAGGGAATGGATCAGACGGTTTTCCTAGAGGGGAAGAGATGCTCCTTTGGGAACCGAGGGCGTGTGGTGTCAGCAAAGAGCCGACAAGTATGGGGGAGGATGCACGAGAGCAATTGATCGAGCGCTGGGGCACGGGCAGGGTGCTTTCGATGTTAGGGAATGAAATTTTCTAACTCTTAATGCTGTCTACGGCCAAAAAGAAAAAGGACCGACGTCCTGTGAGCTAAGCTAGGAGCGGGAAAGAAGACGGCAAGAGATGTAATGATTGAGGAAGCTATGGGATTAGTTTGCACTCAGGAAAGTACGGGAGGCTATTAGACTTCCCCTTTTTATATATAAGAAGGGATGGTGACTTTTTTTAAAAAAAAATTGAATATAAACTAACCTTGACTTAAACTCAAATTATGCATGACGAGATCCTTGAGTTCATTGAAATTTATAAATAATATAATATTTGTGAGTATAAAACATTTATTTATTTATTTATTATATTATTTGTCAAATCTTATTTGAATTTTGCAATTCATGTATCGTTTTTAGTATATCAATGAATTTTACCACATTTTAGAGAGTTTTATTTATTACTCTGTCCATCAACAAAGAGCAAGGCATCGATCTTGGCCATTAGAATGTTAAACCAGGTGAATTCTATCTTATCTTTATTGGGTTTATCTTATATCATTTTTAGAGATAATTTGTAATTTGTATATAGGTTAATAAAAAAATCTTATTCTTTAAGCTAACTTTTATATTAATAGAGACTCTTGAACCTGCTGTAAGTTACTTTTGGCGGCCCATTAAGCCTAACAATGATATCAGAGTTTGGTTGGCTTTGGTGTTGCCTCAGTTTGCTTCATAGTATGTCGACCGATCTAAATTGAAATCTCCCAGAACTTCACTATAACATATAGACCCCAACATGTGGTGAGATGAGAGATGATTTGGATGATAACTGGCCCGAATTGGAATCTCCTTAAACTTCACTATAACATGTGAGTCTCGCATGTGGCGAGGAGAAGATGATTCGGGCAATATGATGTGTGAGAGGGAGAATTATTGGATTTATCTCGCATCATATTTGGAGGCAACTGATAACTTGTATATAGGCTAATGAAAAATATTTATTACTGTAAACTTACAAAACAAAGTATATGGGCTATAAGAGATCTGTAACCCCTTGACATTTTTTAGAGGCCTATGAACATGTTGCAAGCTATTTTTAGTGGCCCATTGAACCTAACAATCTTTTTTGGTATATTATTATTGTATTTGAACTATGTATCAATAAAGAGTAAGAGATCAATCTTGGCCCATAGAATGTTAAACAGCCTTTATTTGCCACAGGTATCCAAAATGTTTTAGTTCGGTGATCAGATTTGAGAGTGTCTCCTATAAATCATTTTTTGTCTTGAGTGAGAAATAACAGAAGACGGGGAGGGATGGATCAAAAGATTTGATGGAAGGATCTTCCCATGGTAGAATATATGGAGGGCTCTTATATTAGAGTGATCTATACAAACCATTGACATGTATGAAGTGGAAAAAGTTGACAATTGAGGAGTGAGTGCTCTTGAACAGAGAAGCTTTGGCGCAGATTTGATTGTGCTTGATTGGAAAGTGCTACTTCAGGTTTGATGTCTATTTTATCTACACTATGTGAAGAGTCGTCTACTTCAAATAGGTTTTTCTTGTTGAAAAAATTGACCAATGTTTGTATGTTTGAAACAACTTTGATTATTTATCATTTTAATGCTTTTATTATTGTTTAAACTCAACTTGAACCCTTTCATGCTATAGTTTCTAATGATGTTAAGGCTCTGATATTTCTATATTTTCATTACCGAATAATTAGAAGGTCACGGTGATGGTTATTCGTAATGCTTCAAAGTATTGTAAAGAATAATGAGTTCATAAGCATGGACATGGAGGGTACTATTGGTAAAAGGCTAGAGGCGTGATAGAGACAAAAATATTAATGGGAAATCATATGGACGGAGAGGTTTGTAGGAGAAATTGAAAATACTATGCTAGTCCTCTAAGGCTAAAGAACATGTTAGAAAAGATTATCCTAAATGAGAAAGGTGGAGATGAGTAAATGTTACCACCGGTGAAGACTACAAACACGTATGTTTATTTCTTCATATAGACACGCCGTCAAAATTGTGGTTCGTGCAATCCGGTACCGTAATCTATTATACTGTTTATTCTTAAAGCATGTGAATATTGCCTATTGGTAATAACAAGAAATTTAAGATCATGGTCTTGTTGAAGTTGCATGATGGTGGCCAACTCTTAAGACATACCTAATTTGATGAAGTATCCATTAGTAAGTTGGATGGTGAAGACTATAATGTATCGTTTTGTCAAAATCAGTTAAAAATTTACAAGGGTGCAATGATAATGTCTAAGGGTGTGAGTAAGCGATGACATTGACTTATTTGAAGAATTGTTTCCTTAAAAAGTTAAAATAAATACTTAGAGTGGATAGACTAACATCCATTCGTGATTCTTGCAAAAAGGTTTGAATTTGTGTCCTCATAAATAAATCTAAGGTCTTTCGAGCATTCAAAAGGTATATAACTCGTATTGTGAATGAAACAAGTTTGAAGTGAGCATGGCGTTTAGAAAAACACCTACAGTTAGCTCAAGTTTTAGCACGAGTCTTGAAGAACAAAATTTATTACGAGGTATGCCGAATGGTGAATCTTCTTATGCAATCGAGACTGACGATTCATGTGACTTAAATCAGTTGACAACTGTGCATTGTATGCTGGAAACATGTGACAAGTCAAGGCGTGTACGAAGAAATGTAATTCTAGACGGGTAGTAAGAGAGTTTGGTTAGGGGGATAACACCGATTTTCGAAAATGATTTTGCCCCCAAGAAGGAAATATTACTTGAGGTAAAAAAACAAGGTGTGTTTATTCTGTGTGGAAAATATTGTGAAGAAGCTAGAGATATTCAATTTGTACAAATCAAGTCTAAGAAATGTTGTAGATTGTAGAATGCCTCGACAACAATAGCTGCCTGTGGAGAGGGCAAAAGACCAACCAATAAGGCTTCGTGTAGAATGTATGCAGAGTTTATCATGCCTTGATCTAATCTAGTCAAGCCTCGTTGTCTTGATAAGTAGAGCCGTCTCAACAAATTTGGCAACTGTAAGTCGACCACTGTGGTTGATGGTACTATGACGATGCTACAAATAATCTTGCAAGTATGCTTTTTTTTTTTTAATAAATGAAATAAATCAAAATTTAATCACCGAACTCAAAAGATAAGGTCTTGTCATCATAAAAAAAAACTTGTTTCAGTAAATATTTTGTGTCTTCCTTCACTTTTTGTAGATAAGATCTTGAAGACTTTTTTTTTTTGTGAAAAGCATTATATTATATATGTATTCGCTGTTGACGTTAGAAAAAATAAATACGTTTTATCCACTTCGTAGAAAAATAATATAATATAAATTATATAATCAACTGATTTTTCAACAAGGCGTACACATAAGGGGCATACTTACAAAAATTTCATTTATACTTCCAATCTATTTTAACAATGCACATTAAAACCCCCTTAATTATTCTATTATACTATCTTCCCTCCATCTTGCTCTTGGCCGACGTTGTGCCCCCTCTCAGCACCGGCCATGGCCGGCAGTTTCATTGCTGGCTCTGGCAGAGCGGACATGATCATCACCGTCATACTCTTCCTCCTAGTCGTCGCATTCCTTCTCACGATCCTTTTCCTCTCGGGGGACTTCACCGGCCTCTTTGTGCTCGTCTTGATAGCGCCGCTCGCCCTCATCTTCCTCGCCCTCATCTCCCTCGCCGTATTTGCACCGATTTATTCAGCTGTTACCCTGGAAGCCGGAAACATCAACGTCGAGGAGATCACCGACGATGAAGAAGCCCTCGCCTGCGACCGGCTTCGAGTTGGCCCATGAAGACTGGTTCCCGCCGGCGGCCACGAATCTGGAGCTTAGCCCCTCTACGTTCCAGGCTCGATGAAGGAAAGGATGTGTGCACTCCTAAGTTTCCAAATGGCGGCGTTCTTGTTGTTAGTTTCTTATACTTTCTTGCGCCGCCAACCTGCATATTTTCTCTTTTCTGATCTCTAGTTTACTTCTTTTTTGGTTTGGAAAAAACTGATTTCTGGGTTTCCCAAGAACCAGATTTTGATCTGTATTTTGTTTAAGCAGTGTTCTTGACTGGAGCAAGATCCCTTTTGCTAATTGCATGCATGAGCATGGAGTTGGAAATTATTGTTTTTTAATCTTCCCGCAATCATCTGTGTTCCCGTTCCCCCTCCCCCCTTTCCATAAAGACACTTGTATGTTATGCTATTTCAATTGTATGCATGCATAGATTTTCGGAGAATGAATATGATTTCTTGAACATTAAATTCCCTTTCTAACCACGTTATTTTTTTTAAGTTCAATGAACATTAAATATTGTCTCAGATTCCTTGTGGAATTGTTGCAATCACTGGCAATAGTCGAGGTAACTTCTGTTTACAAATTAAGCCCATGATGTTATCAATTCGAAAGTTGTTAGTTCGGTTCAAGAAAGTTTATTGATCATGTCCTGGGTTCTACTCCTTTTTCACTTCAATAATATCGAATCGTGATTTCTAATTGGCTGATATTTTTGTTTGGTACTATGAACATTTGAAGTCGGGGCCAGTGACCATATATATATATATATATATATATACATATATTCCCATAAACTCTAAGTGTTTATGCTTGGGCTATGAATGTTTCATTCAAAAAGACTTTCCTTGGGAGCTAGCCAGCTATGTCTGAATGGGCAGCCGACCAAGAAATGCGATCTGCCCGTCTATTCTCCGGACCAAGCAGGGCAAGCCGGTCGGCCCGTTTACCCGTTCTTCTCCCCCAAAGCCTAAAACCCTTGTCATTCAACGGTTAAACCTTAACTCCTCCAGCCGCCGACCTCCGTCTCCGCCGGCCATTTACCACCGCCGACCTTGCCCGCCGCGACCGGCCAATCTCCGACTCTTCCATGTCCCCTCCATCCAAGAAGCCCGGCAAGCACAGCAGCAGCGACCATGGGCTGAAGCCGCGCAGGGTTCCGATGAAATCAAAGAAGCCCAACAATCACGCTCGCGTATCAGACGCCGAAACCATTCACGTCCAGATAGAGGATGAGGACGCCGACTTCCCTCGAGGTGAATCTCCTATCAGAGATGTCATATTTTTCCA
This sequence comes from Piper longum, assembly GCA_032619315.1. Lineage (NCBI taxonomy): Eukaryota > Viridiplantae > Streptophyta > Magnoliopsida > Piperales > Piperaceae > Piper > Piper longum. Next base: position 22,442 of record JAVDBV010088118.1, on the reverse strand, counting down.
TTTTCGCTATCTCTTTTTTGGTTGTTTTCTTTTTGGGGTGTTGTGACAGTCGGTTTGGTTTAGGAGGAGGGAGCAGTTTGAGCAAGGAGGAGGAGGCGGAAGCCCGAGCTAAGGCGGATGTGGAATTTGAAATGGAACAGAGGCAAGGGAAGAAGAAGAGTAAGCGGGCAAGAAAGTCGTCCATGGACGGAGAAGATGATATGGGGTCTTTGTTTAGTGGTGGCATCACTGGAAAGCTGCCTAGATATGCAAATAGGGTCACTCTAAAGGTGTCTTCAGTTTCATGAATTTGATTTTTGGAATTACTCTTCATACTTCTTTACAGCCTATTGCATTCGTGCTTCTTTACAAGCTGTTTTATTTATGCCTGAAATGATGTTTTTTTAGTATTGTTATTATTATTATTATTGTTATTATTTTTCATACAACGTCTTCAGGTAGGTCAATATTTCCAGACAAGAACGAAACTTTTGTCAATCATGTATTGGAAAGTGGCCACAAGTCTTTGTGGCAATTTATGATTTTTATTCCTTGTTTAGATACTTACAAGTTTGACTTCGGTATTTTATAGATCCATAGGAGAAGCGTAACTCTTTGTGAAGTAGAATAATTTGACTTACTATACTTTACCTAAATAAGTTACTATTTTATTGGAAATTAAGCATAGGTCATAATGAATATTACGAATAAATTTTTTTATTTGGAAGTTTTCTTACCTGTTGTCTCAAATAACATGGCAAAACTAGCTGATAGTGATTTTGCCAAGAGTCACCTTTGTCCACCCTCTATGCATTTTACAAGGAAGATATTCCAACTAATTAAATTTGCATTATGATAATATTAACCGCCACTTTTATTGTTGATAATGGACTTATTTTTTTATTTTCTGTGGTATGTTTATCTGAGTGGATCTTGTATGTGTGACTTTTTTGCTCTTAGAACATATCGGAAGGAATGAAACTGTGGGGTGTTGTTGTCGAAGTTAATCAGAAGGATCTTGTAGTGGGTCTGCCAGGTGGATTGCGGGGTTTTGTTCGCGCTGAAGATGCATCTGATTGTTTCTCAGGAACTAGATTCAAGGTTTTTTTTTTTTAGGTTATTCCTTTCTAGTTTATATCTCTTCTCTTTGATGGTATATATTGTTCTTTCCTGCTGTTCTATTTCACTTACTCCACTCGGATATCTTAGCTGATATCATCTTTCATTTACCCAGCATCCAGAATGCAAGTTGCTATCTAGCATTTTCCATCTTGGGCAGCTTGTGTCTTGCATTGTTCTACAAGTGGTTGACGAGAAAAGGGAAAATAAAGGAGGGAAAAGGATTTGGCTTTCGCTGCGACTATCTCTGCTTTATAAAGGCTTTACATTAGATGTTATGCAAAATGGAATGGTATTTTATCATTGCCACAATATAAAATGTGAACAAGTGCAAACATAGTATTGAATACGTTGAAAGAGCTAAATGTATGTTTTTTTTTTGGTTTTTCTTTGTAGGTCCTTGCTGCGTATGTAAAAAGCGTTGAGGATCATGGTTACATTCTTGATTTTGGATTACCGTCTTTTTCTGGGTTTTCCCCGAGAAAGAAAGGAAATGGTAAGTCAGGCTTATCTCATTGTGATAATTTTCTCTCAGCTGTGCAATTAATAATGTTTATAACACTGTAAATTCTATCCTAGATAATGGCTTTTTATTTATGTTATTATTGTATGTTTTCTCGTGTTCTCGGGTTGTCACTACACACCTATTCTCACGTGACTTCATCTTGCATGTCTTCTTTTGTTTGGGTTCAATTCACTGTGTGTTTTGTTCAGTTTCATTCCGTTTGGTTTGCTCCAGCCTAGTTAACCATTGTTTTTGTGTAAATCGTTACTTATGCCATCATTGTTTTTGTCATCATCATCAGCTTTTGTTCACACACTGTGTGTCAGACTCCAAGTAATTTATACATTTAACATATACAGAATCTATGTTATCATTCATCCTAACAGCTGCTTCTCTCATAACAACTCATATGTTGTGTATAGTAGAATGCTAGAGAGCTGGTTGGGTGGATTCTTATGGTGCAGGCAACACTGAGGAAAATGAAAAAAAAAATGATGATGATGGCATTATATAATGTTGGATTCTTGCTTGAAGGCATTAGTTTACCTGTTATGCGTATGACTCAACTTCATATTTATGAATACAAACAGCAGTTTCTGGTGAATACAGTAGTTCTAGTATACTTCCTTGCATCATAATGGAACATTACGTGGACAAAGTTTTTAAAAGCCTTGCAGCATTCTTTTCTTAGTTTTTGTTAAGTGAATTAGTTCATGCCACTAAATGTCTATCCATATTTGTTTCATTTAATAACAATTGTATACTATTACTTATATCCGTATGGAAACGTATATTGCATCATTGGCATTGTCTTCGACTTATTAATCTTATACATTTCTTTTGCTAATTCTGTATTGACTCATTCTTAAATACGTATTCCTTGTGTCAATATTGTTCTACTAGGCTACACACACTGTTGTACAAATATATTTCTTTCCTTCACGAACTTTTGATAAATGATTTGTAGACTGCACACTGTTTTGCTCACAAATTGTGTCCATGCTCAACAGTCAACACTGGATGGGGTTGCTTGGCTTTAGGACTTTCTCTTATTAGTCATACTCTTGCCCCAATACTTATACTCACTATTTACATCATTACGTCTTTGGCAGACAAGTCTGAAGTTGCCATCCACACTGGGGGGATGGTTCAAGGTATTGTCAGCAGTATTGACAAAGGTCGAGGGGTTATAAGCATGAGCTGTGACCCAGATTTGGTGACGAAAAGTTTGGTAAGTAGTTAATTTTTTTGGAGTATGATTGATGATTTTATTTTCACTTTAATGTATGAGAAGTGAACATATTCTTGATTCTTATATGTAATTCTTTTGCAGGTCAAAGATCTCAAGGGTCTGTCTATTGATATGCTTCTTCCTGGGATGATGGTTAATGCCTTTGTCCAGTCTACCCTTGTTAATGGGATAATGATGTCATTTCTTACCTACTTTACGGGAACTGTGAGTAGTTGTCACCATTTACTGTTTCTATTTTGTTTTGGAGAGTGAGGATGCTGTGTGAAACTTGACCGAGTTATTGGCTTAGATAAGGTTTGAATCTATGGCAGTTTTTGGCAATAATGTTATATGAAGAAATAGGAGGGCAAAAATGCTAAATCAAAAGCATTTCTTTTGTTTAATACTAGGGATTATATCTGAAGAAAACATAGCACATATATGTAGTTGATTCGACCATAAAGGAGTTATTTCCCAAGACAGGAGGATAGTTAAGGTTAAAAGTTTTGCTTTTATGAAGATGCCGTAAAATCTATTGCTAGGGAGACTATCTTGATCTAAGACTATGTTCTTTGAGCGACAATTTTTGAAATGATTATGGAAGATAAAAAATGTTTTGGTTTATCATTTTCAAATTTATGAGATCGCCTTTAGATATTTCTTATGAACAATTTTTGAAGGAATTTTTTTTTTTGGCACATGATGATGAAGTTTTGTGATCATGTGTTCCATGGTGGTATGATTACGGCTTAAAGATTAGTTGTTGTACCCCCATGAAGTGGAGGATACCTTGTTTGATTCTCATCTGTACCTTTAGAAGAATGTGCAATATGTGAGCTGAGAATTTGTCTTGCCATTCATTAGAAGTACTAGAGAATTCTTTACTGTTAGGGTTGTTTTAATCGAAGTCCTTTTTTTTTGTGTGCTTACGGTCAGTCATCTTTATTGATGTAGCATTCTTAAGGGTTGTAAATATCATATTGAACTCAGAGGTGGGATTCATAGGCTTCCATGTGTTCTTTTGAGTGTGAATTTCCTATTCTAGCTCTTTGAAAAATGAGGAAAAAACAACAATACGCTAGCAACTTACCAAGAGGGGAAGCATGAAGTAGATTTTCGATCTATGCTCATTTTTCCGCACAAAGCAAATCTATGATCATTACATGGGCGAATATTTATAAGAGTTATAATACTTTTGGCAGCTTTTTTTTTGTGTAAGTTGCTAACCGCAAGTCAACAAACTGCAACTCCACACAACCAATGGCCCATATAGGAAGTAACATTCAACCTTCACTGGGATGTTCATAAATTATGGGCTCATATGACATCTCCTGATCACTTATATCTATTTTCACCTTCGTGAAAGAATGATCTTGCCAATGCCGAATTGGTTTTTTTCACTTGTTGGATTGAGTTCAAAATTTAGTATATTATCCTGTCTTAACTTATGGTGTTCCTTACAACTAAATGATCATCTAATTATCCAAAAAGGTTCAGGGCGTTGATCTAGAGTTATGCTCTCTTGGCTATTGATCTTAAATGCGAAATTGACATAATTTGATGGACCTGGTCATTTGACTGGGCCTTAGATTGGTATGATTTCATATGAATGAACTTTTTTTCATCTTCAATGCTTTATGGGAAGGGCAACTTTTTTTTCTTGCTGTGGCACTATTTTTTTTAAATAAATAATTTCATTTAAATCTCGGATCTACTAGAAAAGAAACTGGTAGTTCCCTCTTCTAGACTTCTTATTTGAGTAAGATTGTGTGATGAACTGGAGGATTTCTATTTCTTATGATTGCTAGCTAAAGTGAAGTGAAGTGAATTGATTATTTGTTAAAATGTGTAAGCTTCATTTTCTGCAGAAGTTCTTATGCACATATATTACTGGTTACAGGTTGATATTTTCCATTTGCAAGATTCTCTTCCGAATGGAAATTGGAGGGCAGAATATTCTCAGAATAAAAAGGTAATTATATTACTATTAAGCTTTTCACTCTTGCTCTGGTTATAATTTCCATAGTGTATTATTTTTTGAAAATTCTTATCCTTTTTAACAATTAAGATCTGTTTATGTTTGATATTATGAAAAGATTGGTATCTACTTTGATATTGTTGGAGGGGTTGAAACTGCTAGTTACCCAAAAAGAAAGCATGGAGTAATTTCATAGCTCCATTCATCGTCAATGTTTACCTGATGTCAAATAATTGGGGTCAGGGAAACAGTTCCTTACCTGCGCTTCATCCAAATGTAGACTAAATTATATCTACACCTAAATAAAGATTTTCTTAATTCTTTTCTCTAATTGTCATCACCCATGTCCTTGTTGGCCCTTTCGTTGCTTCTTTTTAATCTATTGTTAAAGTGCATACCCATTCTTTGCAACGGAAGTGCTTTCTTTGCACATACTATAAACAACCCAGGCAACTTTCACAAATCTTATTCACAATAAATATAGTTCCCAACTCCAAATAGATCCACTGACTCATTCTCTTGTAACACCCTCCGGTGCTGTGTCTCAATGCCAGGCATTCACCATCTATCATCTCTGTCACCCCCATTTATAACTTTTCTTTATTCTCTTAAAATATGGTGGGGCTGATTCCTTTGCGATTGCATGGTATACCAAAGCGAACTCTGTATTTTTACCTATGAACTTCAATCCAATGAGCATCCTATCAAATTTAGAAATTAACAAAGAGGTAATGACTCCTAGATGAATCTTGATGCTAACCAGCAGGAATTATAAGATTTTTAAATGTAATGTTACTGTTTTCACTCTAAAACTAGCCCTTAGTACTTACTCTTATTGGTCTCAGTGTATAACTTTGTAACTTTCTTTCTTAAGATCCACCAAGTAATATCTGTTTGTAGTTCATCATAAGCCTTTTTAAAATCATTGTAAACTATATGGAAGCTTTGTTTTTTTTATCTCCGAATTCTTCCATTAATTATCATGATGATAATATAATTTCTTCTGTCTTTTAATTTTTATTGAGATCAAACTGCTTAACAGAAGCCGCTGAATTTCATTTGATTAAAAACTCTTTTCCTTAATTTCATTTAATGGTTCATTAATTTGTTATTTTTGATGAGAGCAACATTGGCACCCTTAGCATGCATTGCTCAGACATCTGTGCTGATGTTCATGCATTGCATGTCTTGTTTGGTTAAATGAGTGTTGGTGTGAGGAAGGGCGTCCAGCCTTTTTTTGCTGATTATATTCATGTGGATACTTGATTAGGATCCATGTCCTCGAGCCCCGGGTGGCAAAGAAATAAGACAAGGACGTGCAATGCTCAGACAAATTATGCATATTCTTGAATCAATTAATTCAATGATGATTCTTTATTAATCTTTTAGTTTATTAATTTACGTTTCTCATGCTTTTTTTTTTTCTTGTTTGATTGCTTAGGTAGCTGCCCGAGTATTATTTGTTGACCCTTCAACCAGAGCTATTGGTTTAACAATGAATCCACATCTTCTTTGTAACAAGGCCCCTCCCTTGGTGGGTGTAATAAATTGTTCTTATATATCTGGTTTTAGCTGTTCTATGCATTTTTTTCTAAGAAGTTGATGCTTTTATGGGAATTTTGGTGTAGGCTGTGAAGAGTGGAGACATTTTTGATACTTCACGTGTAGTTAGGGTTGATAGAGGGCTTGGTATTTTACTTGAGCTTCCTTCTGAACCAGTGCCAACTCCTTGTTTTGTTGGTGTATGTTTGCTGACTGTTCATCCTTCCTTGCTGATGTGCTGTTTTTCCTCCCCTTCAATTTATATGGTTGGATCTCTTACAGATATCTGACATAGCCGATAGTGAATTTCATAAGTTGGAGAAGAAGTTCAAGGAAGAAAGCCACGTCCGCTCTCGTGTCCTTGGTTTCAAACATTTAGAAGGGTTAGCAGTTGGCACTTTGAAGGTAGTTCATATATCATATTTCTCACTCATACTGGACTTTACTGTCAGAAGGGAAGAATTCACCTTGTCTTACATGCGATTAGAGTTTGCAAGATTTAGTATTTGTATTAATACTTTCACATTTTTGTTTACAGCAAAGTGCCTTTGAAGGGCCTGTTTTCACTCATGGAGATGTAAAGCCTGGCATGAGACTGAAGGGCAAAGTCATCTCAGTGGATGACAAGGGTGCACTGGTGCAACTTGCTAGTGGTGTGAAGGCACTTTGTCCTGTTTCACATATGTCAGAATATGCTTACCCTAGGCGTTCTGCAAAATTCAAGGTTGATCTTATTCTGTTGGCTGTGCTCTTCTTGCTGTGATTTGAAGTACTGAAGTTTACATCATGGATGTTTTTTCTGTACCTGCATATTTGACTTTTTTGAATGAAACTTTTACTAACTTCTTTCTTGTATTCTGGTTCCTCTAGGTTGGAGCACAGCTGTTGTTTCGTGTGCTGGGTTGTAAATCCAAGCGAATAACTGTAACGTACAAGAAATCATTGGTATACACATATATTTGTGTCATTGTCTGTCTGCTATGTACAATGAAGAAATTAACAATTATGTGATGTCTTGTTTTCTCCCGTCACTTTTACTGGAAGTGCGCAACATGACAGGCATACTTGTATCATATATAACTGGAGTATCTATACTGTGTATGCATCTGATTGATTGAGCATACTGTGATTGAGAAATTTCAAGCAAGATAGGTGTTTTTCTTCAACTGCTAACAGCTAATGTGATTTGATCTCTAGTTTCAAGAGCATATATTTAACATCATTTGTATTATGTTGAACTCTGCTGATGGTCATGCAATTGCCAATTTGGTAAAGGAGGTTTGGTGTCAAGAAAGGCATCCAGCCATCAAATTTTGTCACTTCTTCTCACATGGTTCCTACATTAATATCCATTTTTGTCGAAGAAGTTTAAGAGGAGGGGAAGGAAGTCCACTTAGGATTGGAAGCATGCAGTTGGCTTATTTAGTTGTTTTTTTCAACCTTTTGCTTTCTAATGCTCTCAAGTTTCTTTGAGTTGTGATAAATTTTATCTCGTACAGGTGAGGTCAAATCTTGAAATCCTGGCTTCATATGCAGATGCGGCTGAAGGTTTTATCACACATGGATGGATTGAAAAAATTGAAAACTATGGCTGTTTTGTGAGATTTTACAATGGGGTGAAAGGGTTTACTCATCGGTGAGTGTTTTCTGTGTATTCTCAACAGTGTGATCTAGATTGGAATGTAAAATGGGGTGTTTTTAGCTTGTATTCATCTCATATGGATTCCTTACCTGAAAGTTTTTTTCAGGTGTCGCCTAATAGCTTGCTCATGGCTAGTTGTATGGTGGAGAATTTTGAGTTCTATGTGATTTTCTTTTTGCTTTGTTTGGAGATGAGCTATTTGTCCTTCTACAATCAATTCTACTTTCATGTGTTGAGGGAGCAGATAATTCTATTGCCTTCCCTAACGTTTTATTAATAGAATATATAAAACATTGTGATCTTTAATAGCTGAAGCTATTAATAGACCTGACAGCTAATGGTAGATTTCTAAATTTGCACAGACTTGAGTGCTCTTTAGTATGCACTTGGGGAGACAGCTGATTTTTTTTTTTTCGAATTTAATTTCCAAGTATGATAGGTTTTTTAATAGTTGAACAAGTTCTTGTAGGTATATCTTGGGTCATTTAGTGAGTTTTCGACTTTCTCCGATCAAGAAAATAATTTCTGTCGTTGTATTTGGCTTAGTTAAATTTATGTGCTAATCTGATCGTCCTGGAAATGTTTACTTGGAGAAGTAGTGTACGCATAATGTGTTTTCTGTCAGTATTGTCCTTATAAAAATATTGCCTTAAATTCAGGACTGAGCTTGGATTGGATTCTGTAAGTGAGACACAATCTATTTTTCATGAAGGAGAGGTTGTTAAATGCAGAGTGATTGGTGCTTCTCCTGCTTCCCGAAAGATCAACCTCAGTTTTGTTCTCTCTCCCAAAAGGTATTATTGGAGTTCTTTGTTTACTCTATCTGTGAGGTTAATGTCATTTGGCAAATAGAAATTCTCTGTGAATGTTAATGATTAGATCAATCGCAATATATTCATTGCTTATACTCGACTATTAAGATCAGCCTCAATTTTGTTATATCTCCCAAAGGGCATTGTTCTACATCTTTTTTTATTTTTATTTTTTTAATTTTAGCTATAAGCTTTGTAGAGATAGATATTATACAGTGCTTTTATGTTGTTACTTAGGTATGATTGTATTAGTAAAGATTCAGTTAGTTCAATACAGTTGAACTTAATCTAGTTGAATTGTAAGATCTCCTATGATACTGTAAATTCTATAAATATATGTAACAAGAGAAGGTCGTGTGTATATGGAGAATTATTATTCTTGTATTTGTTCTCCTTGTGCTTATCTTGTGTGTTTGTACTGTTTATTATGTTATTTTACAAGCTTAAACTTCATGTTTTTAGAATATATAAATTCTTTGAGAGTGTTAACAACTATTAACAATCTGAATATATTTATGGCTTATTCTCCATTATTCAATTAGTCTGTGATTTTATTCCATTACCTATGATCATATGGAAGGGCGGAATAAGATCCATGTCCTTGTACCCAACCTGGGAATTGGGACAAAGTGCATTGAGTTTATTTAACAAGTACTTTGCAATCTCAAAGTTTCTTTATGTGAGATCCTTTAAAATTAGTCTGCTAGGATAAGATCTGGTATATTAGTGGATATGCACTTATAAATTTTGAAGAAATAACTTTGGCACATAAGTTTGCACTTGATTCGAGATGCTACAAATGGTGTTAGAGTTGACACAATGCCATATTGGATGGTGGGCTGGATTGAATTATTGGTGTGGGCTAGGCCCTTGGGGTGGGAGAAGAATTTTGAGGATGGAATTTCCTAGTGGGTGGATTTGAGATCCCGCAAAATTAATCCCACATTCAATATCTATTATGGTAAGATCCGATATATTAATGAGGATGTGTTTGAGATCTTAAGCTTTGGGTAAACATTTTTGAAGAAATGACTTGGCCCATCATGTTGTACTTAGATCGTGTTGTTACACTTAAAAGACCATGACATTCCATTTTACAATTGATTGTCACACATGATTAGTCATTCCACATTTTTTTCTTTTGTTTTCCTAGCCAAGATCTCGCTTTGATCTTGTGATTTATTTGTGACTTTCAAGTGTTTTAATTTTATTTCTTATTGCATTCCATCAGATATTTGGTATGTAAGTGTTTAACAATGCTCTTTTGTTTGGCTTGAAATGCTTATACCTTGTGACAGGATGTAAGTTATAAAAGTATTATTCGAAAGCTTGTCATATCTATTGATTTGATTCGAGAAATGTTTGGTATTTTGTATGTGAGTATTATTCTAACTTATGGCAAGGCTTGCATTTAGTGACATATCTGAAGTTGAGAAATGATTGTTTTGTTATTGCTAACCTTTTAATGTAAGATGGCTAAGTTAATGTTTCTAATGGTGCCTTCCACTGATCTGGGAAGGTGTACTATGATGACAATAATACTTTCAATGATTTGTTTTGCTACTCTGATATCCACGGCTTTGTGTAATCTTGTATGAGTTAATATTTCTCCTCTTTTTTCTTTGTGAACTCTAAAATTAGATTGCTATAAAGAAGAGAAATTTTTGCTGGGCTCCTTTCTGAAAAAGTTCCTGCTCTGTCTCTATTACTCATTTTTTATCTTAATTGTTACCTTATCTCTAGTAGAATAGGTCTATTGTTGTGCCGGTTGATTTTAACAAAATAAATCATGAGATTTTTTGTAGAAAAATGGTTGCTAGTTAGAATGTTTTTCCGAATATTGCCCTTTTATGTTTTATATTCTGCAGGATTTCTGAGGACAATATTCCGAAGGTAGGAAGTCTGGTTTCTGGTGTTGTGATGCGATTGGAATCTCTGGGTGTCGTTGTCAAAATTCAAAGTAAAATTGGCATAAAAGGAACCGTGTTCAATGAGCATTTGGCAGACTTTCAAGGTTGTTTCTTAATTTTGAATTTCATAATTGCAATGATGATGGCTTAACTGAACTCATGTTCTTATCTGATTTTTCAATTTTGCGCATCTTTCTTTGCAGGACAAGCTGATAAGTTCAAGTCTCTATTAAAGCTAGGATATGAGTTTGATAAGCTGTTGGTATTAGGTTTGTTTACTCTTACATATATAACCTGTCTAGAACATCATTAAAATAAGACATAAGGTGGAATTGGGAACCATTCATGAAACAGAGTCTTAGTTGTCTTCACAGTTGTAATTATATTGAGGAAATGTGGGAATATTTATCATCATATTACTTGTTACTATGAACTTGGCATGTTTTTCGTCTTTTAGGGTACTTCTGTTACTCATTGATGAAGCTAGCGCCAATATATTTTATTCATTAAGTGATTTATTTTAGGAATCTCTCCCGCCTTTCTTGTTTCTAGTGGATGTTTTTGCAATTGATAATAACTCGTTATTTGTGGTCAACTGCTTTCTTGAACATCTTTGCAGACTTGTCTTTGGACTTTGTATTGTGTTTTGATTTGCACTTATTGTTTAAACTTGTGATGAGTGTAAAACTTGTTTGAGTCACAGTTTTGTTGCCAGTGATCTGACTAAAAGTTTATCATCATGCTTTTCTTTGCTAGATTATGTGCGTGGTAGCTTGGTTCTTTCTGCCAAGTATTCACTCATAAACTCTGCTGAGCAGCTTCCCCAGGAAATTGTGCAGGTTCATCCTCATTCAATGGTCCATGTAAGTTAGTTTTAAATCTATTTTTTTAAGAACTAACTTACATTGGTGGTTTATTTTCGATAAGATAGGTAACATGTGTATTGAGATCAGGTTTTGTACATTCTTCAGATATTCTTTGTTGAAGTAAATATTTAGTAGCTCCCTTTCCTAAAAACTTGAATTTCTGGGACAAGTGGTTAGACCATCTAAAATTTACTTGATATTAGAGTCAATGACGATATATGCCCGGGAAAATATTAATTTCTCTTATCTTATATATGTTGTGTCCAATAGACTATTTTCCCCGTGTTCGTTCACATGCTAAGCTTTGAAGGTTTGTTTGCACGTGAGGGGGAGTGTTAAAGTAAGTAATTAGTGGTTTCCTTTCTTAAAAGGTCGAGTTTCTGGGACAAGTAGTTAGACCATCTAAAATTACATTCTCAAAGTCAAAGTGCAGGCAGGAGTAATTTCCTGGAAATAAGGTTTCTTCTGTTGCATAAGTAGAGATTTCTTGACAATTATTCTGTGCTTTAAATTATTTGTAGAACAAAGTCAATGGTGAATATCATGGTTGTTGATAGTTTTAGTCTTTAGATAATCGTAAATCTGTGCCATATCTTCAAAAGCTGTCAATTTTCTTTTGGTTAGGGTTATATTTGCAACTCCATCGAAACTGGCTGCTTTGTACGGTATCTTGGAAATTTGACAGGATTTGCTCCCAGAAATAAGGTTCATTTTCTTATTCTTGTGTTCTGAGTAGTTAAAAAACGCACTATATCATTTCTTCATTTTTTTTTTGTGCAGGCTACTGATGACCAGTCAATTAGCATTCCTAATGCCTTTTACATAGGACAATCAGTTCGCAGCCATGTCCTAGAGGTGAATAGCAAACACTAATATATCTTTACATATACCCAATTGTTGCTGACGCTATTTAATGTTTACTTTATAGGTTGACACAGAAAAAGCAAGATTAAAGCTGTCACTGAAGCAATCGTGCTGCTTTTCTACTGATGCGTCCTATATATGTAGTTATTTTCAATTGGAGGAGAAGGTGAAGTGTTTTTTTGCCTTGTAATCTTTTGTCTTTGTGCAAATTAGCTTTTATCTCTGTTATGAATCTTGTGTACTTGATAATTGTTTATGACACATGTATGGTGCAGATTTCAGAGCTGCAGGTCTCAGACAACGTTGCTTATAATCCAAAATGGGGAGAGAAGTTTTATATTGGGAGTTTGGTTGAAGTTAAGATTCTGGAGAAAAAAGAGTTTGGTGTCCTTGTTGGCCTTAGTGATCATTGCGACATTTTTGGTTTCATCACAAATTTCCATTGTTAGTCTTGCATATTCTGTCTTTATAAATCATTATCTGAGCTTCTGTTTAGCTTCCATGTAAACATTGTCAAACAGTGCTATCCTAAACTTGGCACTGATAGTGTGCCTTCAACCAAAGTGCATATATATTATAACTCCTCTAACTGGCTATCATAACTTTTCTTATTGGCAATAGGTGAGACAAAACTTGAAACCGGCTCTGTTTGCCGAGCTTTGGTTCTTGATGTGTCAAAGGCAGATAATCTGGTTGATTTGTCTCTTAAACCAAAATTTGTTAACAGTAAAACAGACAAAGAGAAGGGAGGCACGCAGTCTACAAAGAAGGTTGGTGATTTCTAGTATGTCTTCATTTTACTGACTGTCAGCACTCACATATATTCTGTGTGCTTTTAGAAGCGCAAAAGGGAGGCAATTTCTGAGTTAAAGCTTCACGATACTGTGAATGCAGTTGTGGAGCTTGTGAAAAATAACTACTTGGCAAGTATTCTCATATATTAAAATTAAATTACTCAATGTGTCAATGTTCAATACTCTGATGGACTGTGGCTCTGTTCAAGACAGGTGCTTTCTTTGCCAGACCATGGCCAAACCATTGGCTTTGCGTGCATTAATGATTATAATACGCAAAAGCTTCCCCAGAAAGGCTACTCTATTGGGGAAAGGTGTGTTACCTAATTGTTTTTTTTCTTGAGGTGGTAAAATGTCACTATTCCGTTTGTTTGATTAGTGCTGTTGTTATTTAACTTCTTTTTTTCTATCAAAAGAAAAATTGTTGAAAGGTTATTGCATGCATGAGATGTGCAATAAAGTCGGCATTCAATTAACAAGGAGAATCTGGGAGACATAAGGATTCACAAGTGTAGATCTATCTATTTATTCTCATATGAGCATCATGGTTTCTTAATGTAGAATTTCTAACCTTTGTGCCACTTTGACTTATGGGAAGGGAATTTTCCTAGTTAAGCTAGATATTTGTGTATCTGAAAAAAAATGAAGTGATCTTTAGCTTCTGATTTTGCAGCTTGTTTATTCTTTGTAGTCTTAATTCTTCCCAATTTTTGCCTAGAGTTCTTGCCAGCATTGAGATTCTTCCAGGACCTTCAACTGGAGGACGACTTCTATTACTTCTTAAGTCTCTCAGTGACATGGGCAACAGTTCCAATTTAAAAAGAGTTAAGAAAATGTCAGGTTACCATGTCGGTTCACTTGTGCAAGCTGAGGTAAATATTTCTGTAATATGCCCTTGTAGTTGTATAATATCTGAAATGCAATGGCTTAATTATTTTGTTGGATCAATTTGTTTTTGTTACAGATTACAGATGTTGGGCCCCTTGAACTACAAGTGAAATTTGGTGTTGGTTTACGTGGGAGAATACACATTACAGAGGTAAAATATTTCATCAATGTGATCTTCATTTATTAAATAATTTTCTTCGCCTATGTTTCTGTACATGTTAATTTTTTTACTGTGTAGGTGTCTGAGGACAGTAGTTTACCTGAAAAGCCATTCAGCAACTTTAAGATTGGCCAGCAGTTGAATGCACGAATTGTTGCTTATGATCAGGACTTGGGAAAGAGCAAGTCAAGGTCTTTATGGGATCTCTCTGTCAAGCCTTCTATTCTCGCAGGTAAACATTAGTTTCAAATTGCAAACAATAAAATTTTTCACTGCAAGTTCTAAAAACCATTCTGTGGGTAACCTTCTCCAGATGATAGTGCAGATGGAATTTTGGTGGATAAGTTTGACTTCACAGTTGGAGATACCGTTTGTGGCTATGTGGTTAAGGTAGATAGTGAATGGGTTTGGTTGGTTGTGTCACGGAAAGTTAGGGCTCAGATATTTATTCTTGATAGTTCTAGGGAACCCTGCGAGCTTAAAGAGTTCCAGAATCGTTTTACTCAGGGCCAGGTTATTTGTGGTTCTATTATAGGCATCAATGATGAGAAAAAGTTGTTGAGATTATCTCTATGTTCATTAAACATGCTACGGGAGACCTGTACAGATGATGCTATTCCTGTTGTTGGTTCCAAAGCTGCAATTTCTAGCTGCAATAAAACTTACCATATTTTTCAAGATGATATTATTGGTGGAAGAATCAGTAAAATACTACCAGGTGTTAGAGGCTTGGTTGTGCAGATAGGGCCTCATTTGTATGGCAGGGTTCATTTCACTGATATTGCTGATGTGGGGGTAGCTGATCCTTTAAGTGGCTACAAAGAAGGGCAATTTGTAAAATGTTTGGTCCTTCAGGTCAGTCGTTCTTCTAAGGACACTGCCCATTTGGATTTGTCTCTTCGTTTTAGTTCATTAGGAACTTCAAGGGTCATACCAGTGGTCTCTGATAAGATGTGAGTATTTTAACTTTTTTTTATCTATATTATTTGAATTATTTTCCATCATCATGTTTTGCTCAAATGTGCTTCGATTGCAGGCCTTCTTGTCACAATCCATACGAAAATTTGGAAGAACTGCATCCTAATATGGAAATACAGGTTTGCTAGTTTGCTGTTCTTTTCCTAGTATACTAAGTTTGCAATTTTTAGATGAATATTTGCTTTATTACCATTTGAATTTTATCTGCTTGAGTTTTGATTAAGTGTGTATTTATAATGTAACCCATTGTGTTTGATGCGTTCATCAAGTCAGTTGCTATAAGTTGGTGATGTATGGCTTACTACTATTTGGGTTTTTTTGGGCATTGTCGATGGGTAAATCTTGGGAGTGGATTTTTTTGGCTTTGCTTGCTTATTTTGGAAGTGGAGAGATGCTGAGATAATAAATTACTTACAAAAATTTTCTTAAGGGCATTGTCAATGGCAAAATCTTGGGAGTGGATTTTTGTGGCTTTGTTTACTTATTTTGGAAGAGGAGAAACGTTGAGACAGTAAATGATTTACAAAAATTTTCGTAAGGGATGACAAGTACTCTTCTGAGTCTTTTTCCTTCCAATGGGTTCTGGCTTGTCTTTCTTTTTTGTTTCCAGTCAATCGAAACCTTCCGCTCTACTTTTCTCTGTTTTTACTGTCAACCCCCATCAGTAATCATTATAGGAACTGAACTAAATCTCTGATGTATGCATGTAGATTTTATAATCATGAGGTTCAATGCTGAAGTGGAGCATAATTCTTCTACTTACTTGACTAAAATGAGCTTATACAGACTTATTAAATTGGCATTTTGAAAATTTTAGAAGTGTGGTTGTAAGCCCTATCTGTTACGTCATAATGTGTAGTAGTATGGGCTGACGTTCAATACCTATTGGAGGTGGTCACGGGCTAATATATACAGGTGTGCTTATTAATCTTCAACTTGGCTGGCTGCTTTTGAGGGGATGAATATTTCAATCCCATTGAGTTGCACTTGGCCTTCTCTATATGGCATTTAAGCTTATGCGGCACCATATGGGAATGGGCTAATGAAGAAGAAAATGAATAGCTATTGAATGTATGGGTGTGCTTATTGATCTTCAACTTGGCTGGCTGATTTTGAAGGGATGAATATTTCAATCCCGTTGGGTTGCACTTGTCCTTCTCTATTATGGTATTTAATCTTATGTGGCATAATAAGGGAATGGTCTAATGATGAAGAAAATGAACTGGTATTAAATGTTTTTGGAGAGGAGCCTTTAAGTGTGCAGCAGGAGATGGAGCATGGTGGAATGTTACAAATATGATATGGGACAAGGGTTTTAGATGATCCGGGTCTCAGTTCAATATAAGGAAATAAAATTAGGTGGTGAATATTATATAATATGAGTTTTAAGCCTCCTAAAGTGGTGTATTGTGTGGGGATATGCCAAAGGCCCATAACATGGTATCAAATCCGTTGTGGTGTCATGTCTTTGTTGTATGCCTAGAATTTTATATATGTTATAAGCCATGCATGTACTTTGTATGAATTTCAAATTTTTAAGAAGGGAATTTTTTAGTTAGGGGTATAGAAAGTAACCCTCCTTGATGAAATAAGATAGTTTTCCAGATCATTTAGCTATAAAGATGCTCTGGTGTTTAAGTTGGGAATTGGTATGTGTTTTCAACTACTTGGGCAACAGTCAACATTGCCATCTGATTTCTAATTGCTGAATGTTAATAATCGGACTTGACTTCAACAACCTGGACACGTGAATCACTTCTCTTGCAGAATTAGGATTCAACAGAAAATATTCAGTTTTATTTTTTTATTTTTTGATGAAGTTAAATTCAATTAAATCCCAAGAGGGAAAGACTGAAGCAAACTAATGTGCAACAAACCAAACAGGAATTTTGGTCAACATAACGGACTGGAAATAGGAATAATTGAGACTTACACGGGGCATCTTTGGGTTTACACCTATGACAGTAGAAACATTTGATAATACCATTGTAGAAACAACCATAAGCACAATTATTAAGTGTTTTTTAAAGATGTCTTTGCATTTGGTAAACTACTCTGAGCCTAAGCTTTAACACATAAAATATTTGAAAGACAATAAATATAACCACAAACAAAAAGACTTTGTGGAAGACCGTCTACCATTAGGTAATGAGCAACAACAGGCTGCAACACTATAATCTCGTGGAAAACATGGTAGACATAATAATGATTACACTACAAAAGTAATATCAATTAAGATCCTCCATTCCAGAAGCCTTATGACAACTTCATATATTTTATAAGAACATATAATTTAACGACAAGAAGATGAAAGACTGATTATATGCTCTCAATGGTAGTTATCTCTGAAGTCGGCCAGTTTTATCTTCATGGAATCCCATTGTTGATCTGCTTTCTATCGATCCAAACTTAAAATTCGTAGTGAATCAATTGTATCTAGTACGAACCACTGAGGGTGGACAATAATAAAAATTGCAAAATACTTTCTTGTCTTGGCACCCACTCAGAAACAATCAAACTGATCATTGCTGACATTGGGTTCTTTTAATGAGAAAGATTGGCAACCATTTCTACAAAAACAAGCTCCCTATAAGCCGATAGTCGGTGTAGAGTAATGCAGGCTAGCAATGCTCCGAGCAGCTCAGGAGTGGCTGATTATTAGACCTGTTTAACCAGTTTTTTTTCAGAGTATATCACTTCTGTGCTGCTCAGCTGGTTTCATTTTTCAATAATTCGTTCCATGATTATTATAATGGTGCTTAGAAACAGATGTGACAAAGGCTTTTCTCATCTAGGCTTCTTGATTATGTTTAGGGTTATGTAAAAAGTGTGACACCAAAAGGATGTTTTGTCATGCTATCGCGGAAGGTTGATGCAAAAATACTGCTGTCAAATTTATCTGATAAATATGTTGAGAACCCTGAATTAGAGTTTCCCGTTGGGAAGCTTATTAAGGGAAGGTGAGAGAAGCTTTATTTGTATTATTTTTTGTCCTATATAAGTTTCAAACAAAGAACTATTGTGCAGAATTCTTTCTGTGGAGCCATTATCCGAGAGAGTTGAAGTAACCCTGAAAACCAGAACTGTGGGCATGGACCCAAAGGTTCAACTTAGTGATCTATGTAAATTGCGTGCTGGAAATTTTATCTCTGGTACGATCAGGCGGGTTGAATCGTTTGGTTTATTTATTACCATCGATCAGACAAGTGTGGTACTTTTCTTAGGAACTTGCTTCATCAATCTTTGTTAATAAATTTCGGGAGATGTCACTCTGTTTTTGAAATTTATTTCAGGTTGGTTTATGCCATATTTCAGAGTTGTCTGATACCCACATTGATAAGATTGCGGACAAGTATAAAGCGGGAGAGAGAGTGGTGGCAAAAATTTTGAAGGTGTGCATTATTGTGTTTCCGTTGTATGTTTCAATACATTGCTTCATCATATCATCACTCTTCTTAATAGCATCAATATTGTCAATTATCAAATTAAGCACTGCTTTTTGTCATCTATGACATACATGGCGTGATATTTTTTTTTGGAAAGTCAAAAGCATATTTCTTTAAATAGAAGGTTTTCTAGACTGTAAGTTTGCATGCAATGCTTTATTGTTATGCAATGTGTTATAGTGTTTGAATTTTTCATTTCTGAGAGTTTCTAGAGTCTTCTTTTTACTTGTATAGGATTTTTAATTCTTATGCGACAAGATAAAGAAAGTATTATGTAGCTAATCTAGGAGTTATGAACCCTTTATCTTTCATGAGATGTGGGCATGCCACATGTTATTTTCAATTTTGTTTTCAGGTAGATGAAGAAAGGCTTCGAGTCTCACTTGGCATGAAGAATTCGTATCTTCAAAATGATTGTAGGGCATCTGGCATTGCGGTCAATGAGAATGTAGAATATAATAAAGTTACAGCAAGAGTGGAATACGATAGTCATATCAAGGGAAACTTAGGGAGCGCAAATGATCGATTTCCAGAATCAACAACTGACAGCTTTCATGTTTTTGAACAAGCAGAAGCAAGGGCCTCCATTCCTCCACTTGATGTTTCTTTGAATGATTTTGAAGCGTCAGATGTGGAAAATGCAGATCCTACAGAAAGGATAGTTATAGCCAATGGGAATGTTGAAGACTCTGTGAAGAAAAGGAAGCACCAAAAAAGGAAGGAGAAGGAAGAAAGGTTTTATCGCTTTCTCATTTTCTTTTTGTTAGATTAATGCTTTTCTTTTGGTAAATTGTGGCTAATAAAGGAAAATGTATGTCCACAGAGAAATGGAAATAAGAGCAGCTGAAAAAAGACTATTGCAAAATGACATTCCAAGAACTGTTGACGAATTTGAAAAGTTAGTCCGGGGATCCCCAAATAATAGCTTTGCTTGGATCCAATATATGGCATACTGCATTGATATGGTTGACATAGAGAAGGCTCGCTCTGTTGCTGAAAGGTTATTGCACTTACCATTTATTTTTCACTTTTCCAATATCCACTTCTTTATCACCCACCTGATCCAAGCAATCCTCTTTTTGTTTCTTCAACTGCAAAAAATATTTATTTGCACTAGCGAGGATTTTAACTCAAGGGTGCAATCATGTAAGACTCGACCAGGGTCTACAATTTTATATTCCAAACGGAACTTGTTTTGCAGCAAGTGAAGGTGTCAACAGAGTGGTAATTTATCTTCGCTTGGCGCACAAAAAATTTTTCCCAACAAAGAAGGCAAAAGGCATAAAACTTCTTAATTTCCTGGATAATAATTGGCAAATTGTCATTATAGGAGACTCATGTTGATGAATAATTTAACGGTATTCTAGACTGTAACTTCCTAATTGCACATTATGTGGCTAAGAAAATTGAAATTATTTGTAAGAATCTTCAATTTATTCGGAGCTTGGACCATAGTTTGCCTGCTCGGGAGAGTTTGCTTTTGGGAGGGGCATATATTCTCCAACGACAAGATTTTTATGCTTTTTAAAATCATTCTTATCCAATTATTTAAAGCAATGTCAGCATGATGTGGGATAATCTTGTTGATCTCATCTTATTTAGGCTCATAAATTAGCCATGAGAACAGGGAAAAATAACTTCACTAGGATTTGGTGTAGATGGTTCATATGATAATGACTCAAAAAAAATGTACAAAAACAAAAAAATGGGCAAAGTTATCCAAAGTTCAAATTTTTTGTTGTGATAATTAATCCTCTTTCGTTTTGTTTGTCTTATTTAGGGCTTTAAGAACTATAAATTTGCGAGAGGAGGCTGAGAAGCTGAATATCTGGGTGGCTTATTTCAATCTGGAAAACAAATTTGGAAATCCTCCAGAGGTGAAAATGTTGATTGCTATTATAAGTTTTGGGTTATGCCTGACTTCAAATGTTTGCTTATCAAACTTTCTGCAATAGGAGGCGATCATGAAATTACTTGAAAAGGCAGTACAATGTTGTGATCCGAAGAAGGTTCACCTGGCTTTGTTGGACATGTATGTGAAGTCGGATCAACAGCAGCTGGGGAATGAACTGCTTGATAAAATGACTAAGAAGTTCAAGAAGTCGTGTAAGGTATTATATTGTACTACTTTTGTTTATGCTAATTTATTGGAAAGAAGTCAATTATTTTATGTGTTAATTTATTGGAAAAAGTCAATTATTTTATGTGTAATGATAGGTCTGGCTAAGACGTGCACAGAGCCACTTGCTGCAGGGGCAAGAATTACAATCAGTTGTAAATCGAGCACTATTGAGCCTTCCACGGAGGAAACATATAAAATTCATTTCCCACAGTGCAATTCTTGAATTCAGGCATGGTGTCCCAGAGAGGGGTAGATCCATGTTTGAAGGGATCTTGCGAGAATTCCCAAAGAGAACAGACTTGTGGAGCGTGTACCTTGATCAGGTAAGAAATTGTTTCGTAATCTTCTTGTCATTGTTCTCTTTTGATGCTACTTTGGCTCGCCAGTAACTCAATTTCATGTGTTTGAATAGGAAATCCGATTGGGTGATACGGAAGTAATTCGTGCTTTGTTTGAGAAAGCCATTTCCCTAACCTTTCCCCCAAGAAAAATGAAGGTTATTTTCCAATTTTTTCTAACATTTGTTTGTCATCTTATTTGCTGAATCAAATTGTCTTGTGTGATATTTTTGCAGTTTATATTCAAGAAGTATCTTGAATATGAGAAATCTTGTGGAGATGAAGATCGTGTAGAGTATGTTAAAAAGAGGGCAATGGAGTATGTGGAAAGTGGCTGATCTTTTGCTTTGTCAACCCATTATTTGAATGCAAAGCCGGCTGATTCAAAACATTGTGAGCTCGGTGCCAAGTTCGTTACAGGTTTCTAATGTTTGCTGATTATGTCAATGCTTGAGGAGCGGTGTCTTCATCTTGGTTGCCGAAGAAAATTTTGATCTATTAGGTTGTTGGGCCCTTTTTGTTAATGATAGAACTCGTTTTTTACCCCTAGATAATGATATAGCTGTATTTCTTCAATCATGGCAAAAATTGCCGGTGTTCCAAATGCTCTGCCTTTGTTGGCGTAATTTATATATTGTCAGGTATATATTTCCACCTCCTGATCAATGATAGTCTAGTGAGGTGATCATTTATTGGGAGATGGTTGCTCAGCAATCTCTCCATTTACACGAGTTTATATTATTTATTTACGTGTTAACACAATTGGTTTTATTTGCCTGGAACCATTTATTAATTTACACGTTACTTTTGTGTATGTATACCATGGCTGCATGAATTATCGAAATTGGTTTTCCAAGGATCAGAATCAGAATTGGTATCGGTCTGAATTGGCCAAGAATCGGTTTTTTTAAATCGGTCAGGAATCGGTCCGAATCGAAATTTAAAAAAATTGTTCATTGCACGGCTGAAAAAAATTGTATTCTATTATACATTAATTAATTCAAAAAATATTAATTTGTACATCAATTAAAAAAAATCCAACTTTAAATTCTAATTTATAAACTCGGTGTAAATTGTCGGCGGCGGCGAGATTCGAGTCTGCTGGTCGGCCATCAGTCAGAGACGAGGTCAGAGACGAGTCAAAGAAGCACGGTTTGTGGCAGAATTGCGGCGGCGAGCGGAATCGGGTGAAATCGTAGCGACGGGCGGATTTGATATCTTGTCTGCGGGGCTGCCAGCTGGCCACCAGTCGGAGGAAGGACGGAGAA
>JAVDBV010088117.1:0-33934 GCA_032619315.1 Piper longum | reverse complement strand
GTTTACATTAAAGCTCGGCTCATTTACATCAAAGTTAGGCTCGGCTCGTTTTATAACGAGCCAAACTCAAGCACACCCCTGCTCGGTTCGGCTCGGCTCGTTTACACCCCTAATCATACTCTTTTTACTGACTTTAAAGGTGCAGTGAGCAGAGCTATCAAATTAAAAACCCATTTACCGTTCAGAAACCTGTAAAAATCCATTTGATATAAGCATTCAATGCAATTAAAGAAGCCCATTTGATCTAACCTGTAAAAACTCAAATCTCCATTCTTGCCGATGAAAATGACTTCTATAAACAACTTTTGGACAGGAGCAATGTAGTACTTGTCATCAAGAATATCAATGCATAAACTAAAAATTGAAGAACTAGAAGAAAACCACTGAAGGATTAACAGATCATCTTTACCCACCCCAAAGTACAAGAGGGATTTAAACATACCTAAAAACATCATCGTTAAGATCTAAAAAGGAGCAGAAAAACTTATTCACTTCAATGGGGTAGATCGACTTCAATTTGCGAAGATGAGGGCTTGCTGTTGTTGCTGCCGGCACAGAACAAATTCTCCTAACGTAGAAAATGGGCAGAGAAGAGAGAAAGGGAGAAACCAGATTTTTGAAGATTTTACCCTTATCAGGTGTACCGGAGCTTGCCTTCTTGCCTGTCATATCCAGATATGTGTGGGCAACAAGGGAAATTGCAGTTCCAACTGTAATGCTTTTTCCCCAATATCCCTGCATAGTCCAACAAAAAAATAATTATCACGATTGCATTGATCTAAGTGAACACTATTAGTGGATGTGAATATGAACATGTTTGTCTCAAGTGTAACATTAACCTAATAGCCGAGAGAAGTGCACCTTACACAAATTTATCTTGGCCTTGTTCGATACCTCATTGCATGTGTAGGCGACTAGCTCTTGGATGGGATTTTGTAAAAGAACCAAGCTGGCCCTCTGCTAGGGAAGTGCTCCAAATATCCATGGTTCTAGCTCACAACAAGCATACCAAAATGATGTATTTCAACTTGATTACTTGGGCACCACATTGTGGGAATGAGATAAACACATTCAAATAAATAACTCAGCTCGGGAAATTTTCCTTCCAAGTCTCTTGTGCAGCTTAGTATATATGAACACAATTCTTTGGACTATTCCAAGCATTTATTCCGTATATGAAAGCATCATTTTCTAGAATCATGATCTAAACAGCCAGCCAACTATGATTGTCTGGACAATTGTAACAGACATTTGTATATTTCATCCTTTTGGGGATGTGCATTGTCTCGTACTAAAAATTCACTAACAATACCATCCACTTCAATGAGACTACATGCAGGAATTTTTTCCATTCCTTGCTTTCTCATCAGTCTCCGTATTTTCCAAGCTTGCTCCCACATGTTTGCTTCAACATACATGTTTGATAGAAGTACATATGTTGCACTGTCGTCTGGATCCAATTCAAGAAGTCGGGAGGCAGCCCATTCCCCCATTTGGATATTTTTATGATTGGCAGAAGCAAAGAACAAGGTTCCCCATATTACCGCATCTGGTTGTACAGGCATGGATCTAATCAGCTCAGCAGCTTCATCCAAAAGTCCAGCTCTGCCCAGAAGATCCACCATACAAGAATAATGCTTTAGTTTAGGAGAAATTTTGAAATGTGTGCTCATCTCCAAGAAAAGTGTGCGCCCTTCCTGCACCAATCCAGCATGACAACAAGCGGATAAGACCTCAATGAAGGTGACCTCATCAGGTTCCAAACCAAGGTTAATCATCTTCCTAAAATAACTCAAAGCATCTTGGCCATGTCCATGCAATGCCAATCCACCTATAAGAGCTGTCCATGTATGAGAACTTTTCTGCAGCAAATCTTTAAAGACGTGTAGTGCTTTGTCAATGTTCCCACACTTTGCATACATGTCAACTAAAGCAGTGCCCACTTCAACCGTTTTTTGTAGTCTGTGAGCATCGAGATAGTGATGTGCCCATAAACCTATGTCCAGAGCTCCTAGCTGAGCACAGGAGGAGAGTAAACAAACAATGGTTCCCTCATTTGGCTTCACATTTGAATGCTGCATATCGTTAAACAATGTAAGAACGTCCTTACTTCGCCTATGTTGGACATAGCCAGTCATCATGGCGTTCCAGGTGATAACATCTCTATCAGGCATTTTGTCGAAAAATTTTCTTGCTACATCCAACTTCCTGGCTGACAGGTAGCCAACAATCAAGGTTGTCCAGGAAACCACACTTCTGTGTGGCATCTCATCAAATAGCTTTTTTGCAGATACTAAGCACCCACATTTTATGTACATGTCCATGAGCGCATTATAAAGATGGAGAGTGCAGTTCAACCCACTCTCTTCAATGCACTGATGAATCTTCACTCCTAAATTCAATGTTTTCGACTGAGCACAGCAAGACACCACCCCAATCATTGTCACATCATCTGGTTTCACACCTTCCACTCTCATACGGTGAAAGAGATCCAATGCTTCACAAAACCGCCCACTCTGCACATACCCATTTATCATTGAGTTCCAGGAAACCAAATCTCTGTCAAACTTCAATTCGAACACCTGGCGTGCAAGGTCCAACTCACCCCAAGATGCAACCATGTGTATAATTGCATTGTAAACAAACAAATCTGCATCAAAACCCAATTGCAGAGCATGACCAAGAATCTGCCTTCCCAACTGTGTCAAAGACAGCCGAGAGCATACCTTGAACAACAAGGGGTAAGTGTAGCTATCACCGTTACTGCCCATCTGTTTTAACCTTTTATATAAAAAGATGATCTCTTTTAGGTCTGGCCTATCAGAAAAGGTCCTCATTAGCACATTATAGGCAAATATTCTGGGAGCTTCCATTCGAACGAGGAGCCTGTAAGAATACTCAAGACCATGGTCAGTCGGAGATGAGGCCAAATAGTGAGAAATAAGTTGGCTTGTAGTAAAGGGATTTGTAGCAAGATTGGAGACGAGCATTTGCGAGTGAACTTGCTTCAAATGGTTGATGGAAATACATTTGGGCAAGAGGGAAAGCAGGATCTCCTGTGAAAGAGAAGAGTAGCTGGAGCTGCAACGACGAATGATGGAGCTTGATGGTAAGGTGGTATGGAAAAAGAGAAGAAGCATGTGATGATGACCAGCAGATGGCTGTTGCTGACATAATACAACCACAAGAGGAGTCACACACTACTTTTGGAGCAGCACAATTTCCATTACTTACTTGCACTAGACATACAAACAAACGGGCCTCATGTCCAAGAGGCATGGCTTGAACATGATGTCTGCATAGACATTAGAAATCATTTCCACTATTATCAAGCACAACTTTATGCACAGAAATGCAATTCAAGAAAAGCAACAATTATGTATACAATTCAAAGCAACGCAGAAAAATTACCAAACCTGCCCCAAATTGCCATATGTAGCTAATATATTGAACAACGCATATACAAACATGAAATCCTGAAGAAATCATGAAAGTAAAACGATGTTGAATAACTAAACAAAGTCTAACACTAACAGATTCGTTAAAAAGCAATGTCCACCATAGTTCAATAATAAAAACACATTTTTCTCAAAACAACTAGCTTTAGTACCCAAAAATAATATGTGCTCTTATCATTCCAAATTATTTGAGCAATGTCAACATCATGTTATTTCATTCATTCATCGATGCTCTCTTTAAATACATACCATAAGTTAAGTGTACCAAAAAACTGGGCATGCTTACATATTCAATGTCAACCAAATTAAATTTACACAAATGTAAGTTTAAACTCACGAGTCTAAAACAAAAGTCTAAACATTTTGTAAATGCACTCATGTTGCTAAGGAGACACAACATCCACATAGATCAATCCACACATTTTTCCAATTTATCCACTCCCATGTCACTACAAATTGAAGAACCTATCCCAGTTTCCTTTATTACATAGTACTCGTGTTTGAGAGGATTGTCGTGTTAGCATGCATTTGTCGGACAAATCATAACTTAGTTTATTCCAACGTTCCAAAGAATGGCATCTTTTCTATGGGGCATATTAGAATGGTAATCCATTTTGTTTTTAGAAAAATGTCAATCTATCTCTTAGCCTTTTATGGGACAAATAACGTCATATCAAACTCCTAAGTTTCCAGATATGTCTATAACCGTAAATGCTACTATTTCTCAAATGCAGTCCACTTGAATGGGTTCGAAATCAAAACAGGATGCAGTGCTGGTCATATCATCAGAAGAAATATCACATCAAACAATAAGATGTACTTCATAAGTTTATCGATAACGG
Source organism: Piper longum (assembly GCA_032619315.1). NCBI lineage: Eukaryota > Viridiplantae > Streptophyta > Magnoliopsida > Piperales > Piperaceae > Piper > Piper longum. Next base: position 29,634 of record JAVDBV010088117.1, on the reverse strand, counting down.
GCAATCAAATTTAGCACAAAACCTCTTCAAAAAGAGCTCTCTCTTTCAATATAACAATTGCATGAGTCATATAGAGGAAGACATAAACATGGATAGGAATAACTGTCACAGAAATAAGCTTAAACATGCATATACGCTTAAACAAGTCCAACACAAATTTAACATATAATAAGTTTAAACACAAGCATAAACAGTAAGACAAACAAAAAAAGATTTGAGGCATTTAAACAAAAATCACGACCTGGATTGTAAATCGGAGGTAATCTCATCGGAGAACGGAATGATAGGGGAGAGGAGAGGTGGCTGCGACGTTGAACACCGGGAGGAAGAAGAGCAAAGGATGGCCGGCGGCGCTAGGGCGGGAGGGGGAAATTCCAGGGAGTAGGAGGACGAATTTCGGCTCGAGCTCGAATGAAGGGAACTCCGAGTCAGAACTCTGAGTCTGCCTCGCATAGTTTTTTTTCTCTGTAATTATAAAAGTGTTCAGATCTATAAAACAGCCTTTAATGGTTACAATTACTAAAGTAATTTTATTTTAAACATAAAAAAATATAAAAAAAAGATCAATCCCTCTTTTTCATTTTCTAAAATTTTGTAACAGATTTTAAAGAATGCAACACTTAATAAATTATATTTTACCAATATTTTGTCAAATATATTTGAAAATAATTAGTAAATGATACTCTTATGCAAACTAAATTTAATATTAGTTGTGAGATTTATAACAACGATAAGATGATAAGAGCAATTTTGCCAATATATAAAAAAACTATATCTGTGTAATTAAAATAGGATATAAGCTTTAAAAGTTATTAACATTCTAATATCAGTTGTAGTTAATACCAAGCATCCTCAACATTTTGTTGGGTCATTGTCATTATCATTTTATATTTATTCAATGAAGGGATTTAAAAATAACACAACCAAACACTCCATGAGGAATGATAGAGAGGAATAAAAAGAAAGAGAGGGAAAGAATATAGAAATGAAGAATGAAAATAAGTAGTATTAGCAACCGTTGATACTTCTCTATCAACTACATTTAATGTGAACTTTTAGATTGGAAAAATAGTTAGATGACTAGAGTTGCTTTGCCCTAGTAAAAAAAAATTACAGTCAATATGATCTATATTAATAGCTAGATTTAATTGTTGCTTATATGAAAATATCAGCCGTTGCTTATACTAAGTCATCTCATAGTGAATCAAATAAAAAGGCAAAGTACATAAATAAATAAAAATTAAATTAAGTAAAATAAAAGTATCAATAGAAAACCAATATCCCAATTAAAAGGATTACTTGTAAAGAGTAGTCATTGGGAGTATTTTTGTAACACCCCAAATCCAGTTCACACTTGGGAACCGAACCGGAATGTCACTCGTCTTGGTTAGGTCAGCTAACCCGAACCCAACCCTGTGAAACTACTCTTAGAGTCTTAAAATGGAAGATATTTATCACTATGCATGGATGGATGTATAAAAATAAACCTAGCATGCTATTACATGAATGACATAAAACCAATTTACACACTATCAACAATTGCAATAAAATTATTAAAAATTTAAAAAACATAAAATAGACATGTATACATACAATATTTTTCACATACACATTTAATTCTATCACATCAAAACATTCATGGCATTTGGGTCTTGACCTACTTTCATTCTATTCACATTCCACTTTTATCATTCGATTTTCACATAAATATCTGTTTCAAATTACAATATCACTATCCATTTTTATTTATTACAATCTTCATCATAAGTATTTTATTATTCATAATAACATAACACAATTAATACAGTCAAAACAAATATTCGGTGAGCTCATGTGCGTGCGTGCAAGAGACATCATTGCTTCTCCGTCCAATCTGGCTCATCTTACTCATGGTCATCACCTATATATATTATAAAAACACGTCAATAATGAGTGATACTGGTCCAAAAATATAACTACATAACAAACTAGCCAATGAAAAATAACTTTCATTTTGACTAAAAATATTTATATACTTCTCATGAACACTCTGAAGGGCATCTACTGAAGAGCCACTGAGCTAGAGACCCTGTAGCATTCCTAACTGAATGACTAATCTTTTGCTACTGATGCCTCTTTTGACATTTTCTCATTTCATTATCGGGTCCCTTAGGACTACATGTACATCCTAAGCCCTCTCTGTATACCCGCTCGACTGGCACATATGGTTGTCGGCTTCAACTGGCACATATGGTTGTTGGCTTCGACTGGCACATATGGTTGTTGGCTTCGACTAGCACAATGGTTGTTGGCTTTGACTGATACATATGGTTGTCAGCTTCAACTGACACATATGGTTGTCGGCTTCAACTGACACATATGGTTGTCGACTTTTTCAGCTTACTAGAAATGTGAAAACTACTTGTATATAGGTCGGGGATTGGATTTATATAATAGGCATGAAGGCAACTTTGAGTGGATCTTATTTTTCGAAAACATACTCGAGGGATCTCATCCTCGAGGGTTATTAATCCGAAAGATCGATCGATTAAATGACCCAGGTTAAGTGGGATCCAACAAAATGTCACTTAATACATCCTGCAAGTAATGAAACAATACACAATAGAATAGAATGTAAAACAAGAAATGAGTCCTAAATGGACTTGGTAGAAGCTCCAATCGTGTCCACGCGCCTAAGGGGCAAGCTCCTACTTCGTACCTATATGTCAAGACTAAATACTAACACCCAGTATAATGCATGAATGATACACTCCTCATCAATCCAAGACAACATTTATTACATGCATTTAAATTCAAACTCTAATTCATTATTATCATCTGTTAAGAAGCATTTTAATTTTAAATCAACACCTATTTACAATCACACTAAAATCATAAAACAATTAAATAAAATCGGATAAATTTCTATACCTAATCTTAAGTCATGTGGAGACATCGACAAAGTTGTGGCCGGCTCGAGTGAGGATCATGGGGAAAAGGGAGGGAGAAAAAGAAGAAGGAAGTTGCCTAAGGAGGGTGGTGGTGGCTTGATGTTGACCGTGTTGAAGGTGTGGAATAAATAGATGTCAAGGGGGAAGAAAACGAGTGGTCCGTGTGAAAAATGAATGATGAGTGAGAAAAACAAATGGTTGTCTCGTAATTAAAACTTGACTCGACTCTGATTCCAGAAAAATAATACTAAATAGTAATAATTCTAAAAATTTAGAAAAATAGAGAAAAATCTCATAAAATATAATACACATTACAGCATTTCAATGATATGTTCTACAACTAATAACTCATCCAAACTGCTTGTAACACATCCTAATGCATTATTCGGCCTCAAAATAATTTTACGATCTAATTAAAATAAATAAAGAAAAATTCGGCATACTCTCATATATTCTGATAACTTATTTTGTTGTTGTCTTACTAAAGTTATCATCATTTACTTGGGCACACATGACTCTTATGGTTCATAACACAATACCGGCATCGACTCGGTACCCTTGTTTTAAAATTGAACTGACTGAAAATAACGGTCGAATCGACCGGTTCAGACTATAAAACTCTGACTCGGGTCGTGGTTTTTACAATTTTGGTTCAGTTGGGTTCATCTAAGTTCAACGCAATTTCAAAATTATAAATAAAATTTTTATTAGATATTAAAAATATTTTTATAATTAATATTTAATTAAATACTTGTATTTTTCAATCAAAAATAAGGTTTTGATGAAATTTTAGTTTAAAATACTGGGTATGAATTAAAATGGTACGAAAGCATACCAATATTGAAGAGGGTACACAATTCAATTGAGCCTTTTCAGGTTAGTTGTAAATCAGTTCACTCACTTGAGCTACAATTCAAGTTAGTACAACTTTCAAACTATCAATATGGAGTCCAAGATGGAGCCCATATGATTATATGAGTATATTATGGTGCTTGAGTATGCCTTAATATAGAGATGATAGCATCAGTTATGCTATAACTGAGCATACGTGTAACGATCCCAATTTTCTAACATGTTTAAACCTAAATCAGGGCTATTACTAGTGCATCATCTAACACACATGCATACATATAAATATAACAGAATAAAACTATTGAGCCGATTGACACTTTGTATCCATATGAAACTAAATTAAAAGTCAATACTTACATTACATAACCATCTAAGTACCTCTCATCAAAATTCTACAACTTGCTATATTAAACATGCAAATAATAGAAAATAAGCTCCTAATTACTAAGAATTTTCATCCTATTGCTCTAAAGATCTCCCTTACTTGCGAACAAAGATAACTCTGTTCACTCAATACCCAATGTTAAGTGTTGAGTCTACTATCTACATATGTAGTAAATATAATAAGAAAATAAGGCTAAACAACATGTCGATTAATCACAAACAAAAGACACTGAATCTTTACAAATATCATGCTTTAATTGAGTAATAAACATAGCTTAAAACATAAGCATATACTTGAAGATAAGCTGAACATTAGCATAACATGTATAATACCTAAATCCATAATTGAAAATATGACTTAACTTAGTTGATCAGAACATGAAACATAAAAATTGACTTTAACTTTAGTTAACTACTATTCATGTGACTAACTAATGAGCCCTTGTAAGTTAACTTAAAACATATTTTATTATGAATACTTAATCATCATAATCTTTCTATGGTTGAACTTTTGTAGCCCTAATTTATTTTAGAACATCTTCCTTAGTTCAATCTTTGGAAATTTGGAAAACATTCACTTATGTCCAATCTTTGTGGCTTACTGATTTAACTATGATCCCACCTCTGGGACTTAGAACTGACACATACTTGCACATAACTAAATCATACTTGTATGTCCAATAAATTACATAAAACATGTTTGGAAGCTACGTTTAATCCATTAGTGGAAGCATCCAATCCCTTACTTACTCTACTTAGAATGGCATAACTAAAACTATTCACTAAACCAACCCTTTGAGGTAGAGAAACCAATTACAAGATAAGCACAAGTAAAAACATTGCATGAAAACTCATGGTTCTTCCTTGAGAACTATATGATTTGACCTTTGGAGTTGTGTGGTTCGACCTCTAGAACCATGTGACTCATCCTTTGGAGTCTATGATTTGACCTTTGGAGCCCCCTGGAGCTTAGTATCTTCACTTACGAGTTCTTAAAGGTGGATCACTGCCAAAACTCATAACTTGATCCAAATACATGGGAAACTATTAATGATCACTAGCACTATAAAAAAAGCAATTTGAACCTTTGTCGGCCCTTGCCTAAGGGGAATGTATTAAGGTGACGACCTAGCATGCTTGTTGTACCGTTTAGTTGAACATGAGAAATCATAAAAATGTATTAAGCCTAGGCCCACCATTGTTTTGACTTAAATCATGAAAAACAAGATTTTTGTTAAGCCTAGGTGTAACACCCCGTTTTGGTTCATCCGTGTACTAACTAGGAAGTGTTACCGGAAACCGAACCATTCGCTAATCTACTGGATTTGGTTAAGTTGACCCAGATCTACCTTCAACGTCTTAAGACAGAGATACAATATGCAAAGCATGGATGAGATGCTTGGGTTTTAACGTTGTCCTACATGCATGCCATTAGATGCAAACAAGTACACGAAGAAAACAAACAAATAAAAAGTTCAAAAGATAAATATAATTTTGAAAATGAAACGGACAGAGTCTCCCCTAAAAGTATAATAGGGGTCACCCTGTCAATATAAACAATATATATATATATATATATATATATATATATATATATATATAGTAATAAAAATAAAAAACATAGTCCAAACATGGCATACTTTTCACATTCTAGTTATCCTCGGTCTATAGCTCACCATGTTCATTGTTCATTATCACTTTTCATTTTCATTTGCATGCATAGTATTTAATACAGTTCATAGAATATCATTCAAATTCATTATCTATATGGTTCAATACATCACCAATCACAGTTGGTAAGTACATGTGTGCGCAATTTCATTGCTGCTCCTCCGCAGTTTCGACAGTGCTCATTACTCGCGATTCTCATCTACATATTAAAAATCGTCAGTAATGAGTGTTACCAATCCAGAAAATAACTAATATCAAACTGGCACAGGAGAGCTAGCTCTCCTATTGAATAAAAACCTCATAATATCAAACTGGCACTAATGGGAGCCGTCACCTTCGGGTGGCAGCATCCCCTTCCCATATCATTCTCTTTCCATAACATTCTCTTTCCTTGGCCATTTCATTTATCTCTTGAGCGGCAAATTCATTCTTTTCTCTTCTGCCCTCTACATCATACGTATTATTCCTGGCCATGAGTGTAGAGGTCGAGTACTCCTAGGCATGTGCCTTTAGTACCCTTTGAAGCCATAAGTTTAGACATGTGCTGCATAGCAGTACTCGTAAACCTCCACACTTCTCCAGGTTTGAGGAACTCAAAGGTGGAGTTATTAGGATCCCTCGAGAATGGAGTGGACGCTCCCTAGTTCCAGAGCCTGCTTTGACAAACACACGCCCTATCTCAAGACGTGGCTGTTGGTTTCTTCCGTCTCACATCTCACTGAAAATGTGAAAACTACATGTATATAGGCTTGCGTAAGGAATTTCGTAAAATAGGCTTGAAGGCATCGTGAGCTGGATCTAAGTTTCGAAAACATACTCGAGGGTTATTAAACTAGAAATACGATCGGCTAAATGGCCCATGTAGAGTAGGATACAACCACCACTAGACACGTCCTCTTTCCTGTTTTAAACAAAATACGATAGAATAAGATAATAAATGAAGAGTGAGTAGAAGCTCCAACCATGGTTGCGTGCCTAGGCGATGAGTTCCTACTCCGTACGTATACATCAAATCTAGAAGCTAGCGCCCGCTAACTGAATGATGCATCAAACTCATCATGATTAACACACTCACAATACAAACAACATCCATCAATAGTCAAACAATCAACACTGTAGAAATAACTGTAACTCATCCTATTCCTACCAATGTTATTATATTTTTTTAAGTTATGTTGTAGTTAGTTAGCATGCTCAGATTTACTTTACTTAATTAGATCACTAATATCCATTCAGTATCCAGCAAATTATCATCACTTCATTCACAATCAAGCATCCATCATATCAAATAGTCAATCCTAGCATGTTGTGCTAAAAAATACCAATTTTAAATAATTAAATTGGAGGTAATTATACCTCATGTCGTTGGCAATTGGCGATGGTTAGGGTTTCGTCGCATCTTGAAGCTCGAGTTCAGCTCTCGATAGTGTCTAAGGTTCGATCAGGTTCGACTGGATGAGCTAGGCAAAAGATCTGGCAAAATCGAGCAAATCGAATTTTTCAGCAGGTTCCAATGGTTTTCCGGTAGCTCCCGGTGGTTTTTTGGCGATTGTTCCGAATGGGCAATAGGGAATAAGGGTCAGCTCCGTCTCGGCGAGCTCGACCCAATAATGGCCATGACTACTGACGGCGGTGATAAGTTTGACCGGGGCTGTTGGTCGCTGTGATCGGACCCACGGCAGGCCTCAGCAGTGGTGCTAGGGCGGGGGGAAATGTCAGCGAGGTTGAGGGAGTGGTCATTGGTGTCACGGCGGCGGTGGCGCGACCTAGACGGTGGTGATTCGACTCGTGGAATGTCACACGTTCGTGAGGCAATTCAGGCGTCATGGTGGCCAGACGATGATCGAAGTGGCATGACAATGGCATGGCAGTGCTTGGCGGCATTGATTGGCCGTGAGGTGACGTCGGCGGTGGCGGCAACAAACACAAGTGGTGGTGAGGGTTTGGGGGTGAGGAAAGTGTCGGGAGGGAGGTGAAATACTTTGGTGGTAAACTCGTAAATAAGTATTGACTTGACTCTGACCACTCCCAAAAAAATCCAAAAAATGGGGAAAAATCCCATAAAACACATTACACATCATAACACGATAATGACATGTTCTATAACTAATAGCCTACCCAACTGCCTGATAACACGTCTTATTGCATTATTCGACCTAAAACTATTTCTACGATCAAATACATAAAAAAAATATACTTCATACTTTTATATATTCTAATAACTCATTTCTCACCATCTTTTCGACGTTATCATCAAATATTCAGGTACACTTGACTGTTATCGAGCATAACTCATGGTTGGCCTCGGCTCAGCACGCGATTCATGAAATTAACTTGACTCAAACCAACAGTTTGAACTGGTTGGTTCGCTAATGTAAAATTCTAACTTGAGTTATGGGTTTTACAACCTTCCCTTCTTAGAAAAATTTCATCCTCAAAATTTTAACCAAGAAAATTTCAAATTCATCTATAGTCTGAAGGAAGATAATCTCTAGTAAGGTACCTGGTTGCAAAGCTTATAACGACCCGCCATTTTACACAATATTGTGGGCCTAGCTGGCCAGGTGTTTCTAAAAAATATAACTAACTGACCCGCCCTAACTGGACCGGGTGTTACTTAAATGCTACATTATTCCTATTAAAGCAAATAAGTCTAACTCATTAAAATAATCGTCCCACAGTCTTGGACCGTTTCCCATAGCCACATTTACAACACAAGAGAATAAAAAGTCCACTCATTTTCCCTTCACTAAACCTAAGTTTGTAAAAGAACCCCCAACCATACTTTAATTCCTCCTTAGATGAGCTGAAATCAAACAATCTTGATTGGCCTACATACCTAAGTCGGGATCAAGCTCAATGTAGTTCTATGGGCTCTTAGGTCATTCTGAGATTATCGGATCTCAAGTCATTTTGAGATTACAGGCTCTCAGGTCATTCTAAGATTATAAGCTTCTCCTTCTTCCCCATGCTCTTCTCTTCTCCTCACCTCATCTTTGGCACCAAAAACCAAACCAAGCAGTATTTTTCTTCAACCCAAAACCAGATCATATTCTTCCCTAACCCCTCACAGCGTTGTCCATCATCCAACCCCCATGTGTAGAAATCATAACACGCTAAAGAAAGCAATTAAATTATCCAAACCGGACACGTAGACGAGATGTAAGAACGTCTCCAAGAGGGGAGAGTAATCAGGAGAGAAAATGAGAATGACAGATGGGGTGAGAAGAATTTTTCCTCCCCTCAATCGAATAACTGAAGTGATATTTATAGGTGTCGAATGGCCGCCTAGGAAATCAAATGGTTGTCTAAGAAAATGAACGATCAATGATAAAAATGAATGGTCAATGAGAAAATGAATGGTTGTCTCGTCGTATAAAATTTGACTCGACGAACAATAACGGTCGAACTGACCGGTTCAGACTAGAAGACCTTGGTTCGACTCGCGGGTTTTAACCGAGTAGAATCAACCGGGTAGAGAATATAACATAATTAATCATAATAATTTTCCAACGTTCAATCATTCCCCGACTGAGTCGATTTTTTTTTCTTTTCCACGGTCTTTACAAAGCTAGTTGCTCGGATATCTCCAGGTATGTCTTATTCATCACATCTTGGCACTCCCATGTAGATTCTTCAACTCCTTTTTGAGTCCACTGCACTCACACTAGGGGGACTTCTTTTCTTCGGAGAATCTTCACTATGTGATCCACAATCTTAACTGCTTCTTCTGAATACATCAGGTTTGGTTGCAGCTCTATTTCTATGAAGCTAACAACATGAGAGTTGTATGGATGGTACTTCTTCAGCAGTGACACATGAAAAACATTACGCACAACTGATAGGTGAGGAGGCAATGCTAGCTTATAAGCCACTGGTCCAATACACTCGATCACATCAAACGACGCAAACTGAGTTTACCTCGCTTCCCGAATCTCGTGTTTCCCTTAGTCAGAGAGACTTCTAGAAGAACATGATCCCCTAACGCAAAATGAACCTCATGTCTACGCTGATCAGCATAATCCTGAGCTCCTCTCATTCTCCACTTGATCAGCATCGCCACTACTTGTGTTTGTCGGATCATCTCTAGCCCAACTACTACTGGCTTGCTACCCTATACCCAACATACAGGGGATCGACATGGTCTGCTGCATAGTGCTTTGTATGGTGACATCCCTATTGTAGCCTAATAATTGTTGTTGTAGGAGAACTCCACTGGAGGTAGGTGCTCTTCCCAACTTCCTCCGAAATCCAAATGCACGCTCAGAGCAAATCCTCTAGTTATGGTCCTCTAGTCTTCACATCTGTTTGTGGTTGAAAAGCTATACTGAATTTTGATTCTTTGCCATAGCTGTTGAAAAGCCTTCCAAAATTGAGATGTGAACATCAGATCCCTGTCTGATATGATCTCCCATGATACTCCATGTAGCTTGACTATCTGATCTTTGTACAGCGTGGCCAAAGTGGTCAGTGGGTAATCCATCCTGATTGGTATGAAATGTGCGCTCTTAGTGAGTTGATCTACAATGATCCATATTGCATCCTATTGTTGATGGTTCCTAGGCAAACCGACTACAAAGGCATACCTTATACTCTCCCACTTCCACTCTAGGGTTTCCAATAGGCAAACCGACTACAAAGGCATACCTTATACTCTCCCACTTCCACTCTAGGGTTTCCAATGGCTTCAGTGTTCCACCTGGATGTACTTGTTTGGCTTTCACTTGCTGGCACACCAAACATTTGGCAACTGTGTCGTATACGTCTCTTTTCATTCCTGGCCACCAATATGTTTGTTTGTCATACATCGTGGTGCATCTTCACTCCACCTGGATGCACTGAGCTTCTCAACATGTGAGCTTCGTGAAGAATCGTACTTTGAAGTCCGGGACACTCTGGAACATGTGGCACAAAGAGTCAACCACTCAGTCTGACTAACCCATTTGCATCTCTAGCCAACTCATGATGTGTTCCATATTCCAACAACTACTTGAACTTTGGGTCTGCTTCTTGTGCAATCTTGATTTGCTCAAGTACACTCGGCTAAATGGTCAGTCGACCCATCATTCCGACCAATTCGTCTCTGGCCCGTAGTATACTGAGTCACTGACACTACTACCATACCGAGCACGAGACTCTTGGCTTCCTGGTCAACGCATCTGCTACCATATTTGCTTTGCCCTCGTGGTATGCTATGTTGATCTCATAGTCTACTAACATCTCTAGCCATCCTCTCTGTCTGCTATTCAAATCCTTCTATGTGAAGATGTGTTTCAGACTCTGGTGATCGGTCAAAACTCTGAAAGACGTTCTATATAAGTAGTGCCTCTAGATTCTAAGAGCGAATATAACTATTGCAAGCTCTAGGTGTGTAGGATAGTTATGCTCATGCACCTTGAGTTGGCTAGATGCATAGGCTATAACCTTATCCCTTTGCATCAAAACACAACCTAAGCCAATCCCTAAGGCATCTGTGTAAACTACAAAATCCTTGTGTCCCTCACGCAATGTGAGGATGGGCACCGAAGTCAATCTCTCCTTCAGCGTCCTAAAACTCTGCTCACACTCATCCGTTCATCAGAACCATTCCTCCTTCCTAGTTAGCCGTGTAAGAGGGGCTACTATGGAAGATAAATCTTGAATAAACCGTCTGTAGTATCCAGCTAGGCCTAAGAATCTCTGAACCTCTGTAGGTGTCTTCGGCTGTTCCCACTGTACCACTACTTCTATCTTGGATAGATCTACTAAAATGCCTGATGCTGAGGTGATATGGTCAAGAAAGTGCACTTCTGACAACCAAAAACTACACTTTGAAAGCTTCCCGTACAATCTATGCTCCATTAGTATCTGCAACACCATCCTCAGATGCTGCTCATGCTCTTCCCTGGACGAAGAATATACCAATATGTCGTCCACAAAGACAATCACAAACTGGTTTAGGTACGGACTGAACACTCTATTCATCAAGTCCATAAATGCCGCTGGGGCATTGGTCAATCCAAAAGGCATGACCAAAAACTCGTAGTGCCCATATCTCTTCCTAAATGTAGTCTTCGAGATGTCTTCTGCTCTAATCTTCAACTAGTAGTATCCTTACTTTAAATCAAACATTGAGAAGACAACTGTTGAGCTTAAATGATCAAACAGGTCATCAATGTGAGGAAGGTGGTATCTATAATTAATAGTCACATGGTTTAGCATCCTGTAATCGATGTATAAGCACATGCTTCTATCCTTCTTCCTCACAAATAACACTAGAGCACCCCATGGGGAAATGCTCGGTTTTATGAATCCTTGATCCAATTGCCGCTCGTTCCGAGCCACAATCCAAGTGTTACTATATGAAACTATAAGTCTCGTAAATTAATTTTCTTTTAATTTTCAATATTTTAACATGAAATATTAACTCAGAATAATCTAAGCCTCATGAACCAAGCCAAAATTCCACTTCCATGCAAAGAATATCCAATAACAGACTCTTCTAGTTGTTCCGACTCTGCCCATCCTTCCATGCTCCTATCTGCGGAGGCAATTCCACGTTAGTGTTAAAAACACTAAGTCATATAATTAAGAAAAACAAGTTAATATATTCCACAACATCATTAGTTCGTGTTTTAGTGATAATGAGGCTATGCAAAGCTATTAATATGCTGGGAGGGTGGCCGCCCATCCAGCTACAATCCTATGTATGCACACACACGCTACATGGCCCTTAGCCTGTACTTATCGATATTTGCTATTGACTCACCCTCTCGGTATCACAAGTGCATAATGAGCCGTCTTGCACCACTGCGCCTGGTCACCCCTTTCGACATAGAGGCAATCCCACTGCCATGCAAATAATAATCCAATAATAGAGTCCTCCAGCTCTCCCGACTCTACCTATTCTTCCATGCTTCTATTTGCGGAGGTAATTCCGTATCAGTGTTAAAAATACTAAATCATATAATTACAGAAAACAAGTTAATATATTCCACAACATCATTAATTCTCAAAATGACACATGATCCTAATATAAATGAAATTTCTCAAAAGCCTGCCCTTTGTGAGCCAAATGTGCTCACAAACTATGCAGAGGATGTATCATTTAACATCAATAAAGTTCTCCTTTATATAGAAGAATAATTGTAGAATTCAAGAAACCACTATATTTAATTTTATGAAAAAGAGTGTAATCACACGTAACTATACCAGCCATTTGTGTGATAACGAAAATTCAAAAGAATTAACTATTGAGTCAAAATAATTATCCATTAATATCATTGTACCGGTACTTTAAAGGTTAAAATTGATAATTTATGATATTGATTCATAAAATTAATTTACTTAAATATCATTTATTGCTCATTCTTAAGATTTACAAAATCCTAAATAAACTAACCTAATTAATTTTTTTGGGGTTTTACGGTTACTTTGATACCAACTGTAAAATGCAATGTAATAGGCCTTAGTCATTTCTTTAAAAGTGGTTAACCGAAGTTAAAGATTTATAGTCCATTCCTTCTTATAAACATAATCTTCTCCTAGTAGGTATTAGATTGGGACTAAGTTGAAAGATCTCACACCAATAGTGTCTGTAACTATTCCTTGAGTTCCTTGAGCTCAAGAGTTGCCATCCTGTATAGAGCTCTAGAAATTGGTGCTGCTCCAGGGATCAGCTCAAAGACAAGGTCTACCTCTCTGTCTGGCGGCAATCCAGTAATCCACTCTGGGAATACGTCAATGAATTCTCTAGAATCTCCTCAATGCTAGGCTTGCCCCTTGAACCACTCTAATGAGCCAAAACCAATGCTGCCATTATCAGTTCATTGCCTTTGTCTTGTTTTCTCATTGCATTCTGATAGGATATCCATCCTTATTCTCTATCTTTGCCCTGACTTTGGAAGAAAAAATGGTGTATTCCATGGCAAAAAGTCACTATCTTTCTTTGACAATCAATCACAGCTCCTTGCTTGGACATCCAGTTCATCCCAAATATCACATCAAATTCTTGTAGCTTGAACAATATCAAATCAGCTACAACTTGTCATTGTTAAATCTCAACAGGGACATTACGCACACATTTGCCCGTAGTTATCACACACCGGCAGGAGTGGACACTAATAGTGAATGTCCTAACTCTTCTATTTTACATCCAATTCTACTTGTGTACGTATACGAAATAAAAGAGTGCGTGTAGCCAGAATCAAATAAGACGTGTGCGGGTACAAAGCCTACTGGAAGCATATCTATCACGACAATCGTGTCCTCAAGTGCCTCTGCCACAGTGGTTGCATACATCCTTGCTGACTGCTGCTATGCTGGGGTAAGAGGTACTGCTCGTGGTGTTGCTCGATTCTACTCCCTCTGATCCTGAGCTGGCAATACCTGTTGTCTACCCCTCTGCTATCTCGGTGGTTGTTGGTCTCCGCCTCCCTGGCCTTGACCACGGCCCTGTTGGCCCCTCTGCTGTAGTTGCTGCTGGGGAGCTGGGAGTGCAAGTCTCTGTGGAGGTAATGGGAATGTCACCTGTTGGGTCTGGCCAGTTAGACAAGTCGCAGCTCTCTGCCCTAGTTGACCGCAACTATAGCATATCTTAGTACCTACTCTGTAATCTGCAGCTCGATGTCCTGACTAACCTCAACTATAACAAACATTTTTGCATACTCTACATTCACCTCCATGATGATGTTGGTAGCTAAGACAAAAGGTGGTCTGTAGTCCTGGGCTTGGCCATCCATAGCCCTCATGGCAACTAGTGCGTCTGTTCGATGTCTCTGTTGTCCTCCCTGTTCTAGCTGATACAGCCTTGGATATTGTTACCTTTGGTCAAAATCTCTACGAGGTCTAGCAGCTAGAACTCGTTCTGCCATGCCTGAAGCTCTCACAACATCACCAAAGGTAAGAAACTTCCTATCCAAATAGGCCATTATGATCTCATGATGGTAGCCTTCATAAAATCGTTCTTCCTCCTTCCTTCAGTGGGGACTAAATCTGGTATAAATCTCTCCAAAGCTCTAAACCTAGTCTCGTTTTGCACCATTGTCATAGGTCCGTGCCTCAAAGTCCATAATTTTCGCTCCTTCCTCTTCCTGACATTTGGTGGAAAGTACTTTCCACCAAATTCCGTTCTTAACTCCTCCCAAGTGATGCCTTGGGGTTCACGGTGAGCAAATGTAGAATTCTATACTGAGTCCCACCATACTCTAGCTTCATCTTGGAATGCCTCTGTAATGATGTGTACTTTGTGCTCCATCAGGCATCCCATACTACCAAATACTCCTATCACTGATGATATCTACAGGAATACCTCCTATGCATCCAACTTCCCAAAGAAAGGTCGTCCACCATTCTTCGTGAACATTTCATACTGCTCCAGTTCTAGATTTTTTGCATCCACTAATCTGTTCGATCCTTCTCCTCGTTCATACTGTGGAAAATGTGATCATGTACTTGTAGCTACACTGTCAAATCCTACAGTTCCACTTCCACCTGCAGTTTGTCTGTACTTGCTACTGCTGTGTCCACCGACATATGGTCTCATCCTCACCTGAAGTGGGTCAACTAGACAAGTTGTTGTTGGGTAGCCCTCTGTTGCAGCATTGGAGCAGGCGGCGGTGGAAGACCCTTGGAAATTGTTGGCTTTCCCCGTGCCTCTTCATCCACTATTGATCTCTTGTTAGCTCTGGCTACTAAGAGGGCTATCTGTCTGAGCTCTCTCCTGAACTCCCCTTGATTCTGTTGCATCAATATCTGTACCTTAGCCAATCTAGCAATAGCTGCATCTCTCTCTTGTCAACTACTTCTGTTGCAGTGATTGTCATGTCAACTATCTCAATGACGACTCTCACTGTGTCGGCTAACTGAAATGGGCACGCTGTCCCTTTCTGGTAGCACTGTGGTCCTTGGTTGGCTAGAGGCGGCATCACTATGACCATGGTCGAGACTCTCCTATCAGGGCGATGGAGGGATGGGACTGTGATCTGTGTCTTACAAGTCTGTTTCACCATCCTACTAGTACTCCCTACTATAATCTGATCACTATGTCACACCACTGTTACGTAAGAAAATCTATAAACCAAAAGTATTAAGATAGAAAAATACCTGTCCGTACTGCTTGGACCAGCTTGCGTACAAATGTAACTTATAATGCATCTACCTTCTTAATCAACCAAGAGTTAGCTCTGATACCACTCTTGTAACACCCCATTTTGGTTCACCCGTGAACCAACTCGAAAGTGTCACTCGCAACCGAACTGTTCCCTAATCTACTGGATTTGGTTAAGCAGACCTGGATCTACCTTCGGCATCTTAAGACAAAGATGCAATATGCAAAGCATGGATGAGAAACTTGGGTTCTAACATTGTCCTACATGCATGCCATGATATGCAAACAAGTACATGAAGAAAACAAACAATCGAAAAGTTCAAAAGATATATCTAATTTTGAAAATAAAACGGACAAAGTCTCCCCCCACCCTGTCAACGATAAATAATTTATATTTATAGCAATAAAAATCAACAACACAACCCAAACATGGCGTACTTTTCACATTCTAGTTATCCTCGCTCTGTAGCTGTAAGATCCCTCAACTTAGTCCCACATCTAATACCTAATGGGTAAAGATCTTGTTTATAAGTGAGAATGGATAATAGATCTTTAACTTGGTTAAGCATTTTTAAAGAAATGACTTAGGCCCATTACGTTGCACTTTGGGCCGGGTCATTACAAATGATATCAGAGCAACCTGGTTCTATATTAGATGGTGGGCTGGACTACGAACGTTAGTTACGCTCTCAGTCATGGGCCAGGGAAGATCGTGGGTTGGGGCTAGCAATGGGCCAAGTGTAGGAATTTTGAGGACAAAACTTCCTAAGGTAGGTGGATTGTGAGATCTCTCAGCTTAGTCCCACATCTAATACCTACTGGGAGAAGATCTTGTTTAAAAGTAGGAATGGACTATAGATCTTTAACTTTGGTTAACCATTTTAAAGAAATGACTTAGGCCTATTACGTTGCACTTTGGGTTGGGTCATTACAAATAGTATTAGAGCAACTTGGTTCCATGTTAGATGGTAGGCTGGACTACGGACATTGGCTAGGCTCTTGATCATAGGCCATGGAAGGTCATGGATCACGGGACATGAAAGGTCGTGGGTTTAGGCTAGCAACGGGCCAAGTGTAGGAATTTTGGGGACAAAATTTTCTAAAGTGGGTGGATTATGAGATCCCTCAACTTATTCCCACATCTAATACATACTGGGAGAAGATCGTTTTTATAAGTTCGAATGGACTATAGATCTTTAATTGAGGTTAACCATTTTAAAGAAATGATATAGGCTCATTATGTTGTACTTTGGGCTGGGTCGTTACAGTAGCTCACCCTATTCATTGTTCATTCCCACTTTTCATTTCCATTCATGTGCATAGTATTTACAGCAGTTCATAGAATGTCATTCAAATTCATCATCTATACAGTTTAATATATCACCAATCACAGTCGGCAGGTACATGTGTGCACGATTTCATTGCTGCTCCTCCGCAGTTCCGACAGTGCTCATTCCTCACGATTCTCACCTACATATATATTAAAAACCATCAGTAATAAGTGTTACTGGTTAAGAAAACAACTAATATCAAACTGGCACAGGAGAGCTGACCCTCCTGTTGAATTAAAACCTCAAATATTTTCTCAAGAACACTCAGAAGGACACTAATGGGAGCCGTTGCCTTCGGACGACAGTGTCCCATTCCCATATCATTCTCTTTCCATAACATTCTCTTTCCTTAGCTATTTCATCTATCTTTTGTGCAGTAAATTCATTCTTTTTCTCTTTTGCCCTCTACATCCTCCGTATTACTCATGGCTCTAAGTATAGAGGCTGAGTATTCTCAGGCATGCACCTTCAATACCCTTTGAAGCCACAAGTTTAGACATGCACTGCATAGCAGTATGCGTAAACCTCTACACTTCTCCAAGTTTGAGGAACTGAAAGGTGGAGTTATCAGGATCCCTCGGGAATGGAGTGGACATTCACTAGTTGTAGAGCCCACTTTGACAAATACATGCCCTATCTTAACACATGGCCATTAGTTTCTTCCATCTCACATCTCACTGAAACCGCGTAAATTACATGTATATAGGCCTGGGTAGGGAATTTTATAAAATAGGCCTGAAGGCATCGTGAGCTAGATCTGAGTTTCAAAAACATACGCGACGAATCTCATCCTCAAGGGTTATTAAACCAAAAATACTATCTACTAAATGGTCCGTGTGGAGTGGGATATGATAAATCCACCACTCGACACGCGCTCTTTCCTGTTCTAAACAAAACACGATAGAATGAGATAATAAATTAAGAGCAAGTCCTAGACAGACCTAGTAGAAGTTCCAAGCGTGGTTGAGCACCTAGGTGGCGAGCTCCTACTCTGTACCTACACATCAATTCTAGAAGTCTACACCCACTGACTGAATGATGCATCAAACTCATCATGATCAACACACTCACAATACAAACAACACCCATCAACAGTCAAACAATCATCAGTGTAGAAATAACTCTAATTCATCCTATTCATACCAATTTCATTATATTTTTCTAAATTACGTTGTAGTAAGTTAGCATGCTTAGATTTTCTTCACTTAATTAGAACACTAATATTCATTCACTATCAAGCAAATCATGCAAATCATCACTTCATTCACAATCAAGCATTCATCATATCAAACAGTCAATCCTAGCATGTTGTACTAATAAATACCAATTTTAAATAATTAAATTGGAGGTAATTATACCTTGCATTGTCGGCAATCGGTGATGGTTAGGGTTTTGTCACATCTCGAAGCTCGAATTCAGCACTCGATAGCGTTTGAAGTTCGATCGGGTTCAACTGGATGAGTTCGACGGAAGATCTGGCAAAATCGAGCAAATCTAGCTTTTTGGCAGCTCCACGCGATTTTTCGGCTATTGTTCCGACTGGGCAATAGGGAGTAATGGTCATGACTGTCTCGGCAAGCTCGACCCAATGGTGGTGACAGCAAGGGTGGTAGCGGCGGCTATGACCGCCGACGGTGGTGACGAGTTTGACCGAGGCAGTCGGTCTCTCCGATTGGACCTACGGCCAGCCTCGGCGGTGGCGCTAGGGAGGGGGGAAATGTCGGAGAGGTTGAGGGAGTAGTCTTCGACATCACGGTGGTGGTGGCGCGGCCCGGATGGCGGCGAATCAACTCGAGGAACATCTCACGTTCAGGGTGCGATTCCAGTGTCGTGGCGGCCAGAAGGTAGCTAGGGTTGGTCGGGGTGGCACAGCGACGGCGCACTGGTTCTTGGCGGTGTCGATCGGTGGCAAGATGGCATCAGCAGCGGCGGCGAGGGTTTGGGGGTGAGGAAAGGGTCACAAGAGAGGTGAAATACTTTGGTGGCAAACTCGTAAATAACTATTGAGTCGATTCCGAAGTGAGTCAAAAATAATAACTACCTCATAATAAATCCTAGAAAAATCTAGAAAAATAGGGGAAAATCCCATAAATTACATTACACATCATAACATGACAATGACATGTTCTATAACTAATACCCCACCCAACTACCCTATAACTTGTCGTAATGCGTTATATGGCATAAAACTATTTCTACGATCAAATATAAATAAAAATATACTACATACTTTCATATATTTTAATAACTCATTTCTCACCAACTTTTCAACGTTATCATTATATATCCAGGTACACTTGACCATCATCGCTTATAACTCATGGCTGGCCTCGACTCAGCACTCGATTCATGAAACTGGCTCAACTCGAACCAACGGTTTGAACCAGCTGGTTCGCTAATGTAAAACTCTATATCGAGTCATGGGTTTTACATTAGGCCCCACCATTACTTTCTCTTAGCAGTTAAAAAATATGACTTTATTGCGAAGCCTAGGCCATACTATTGCTTTTACTTAACTCGTGTAAAGCCTAAAAGCTAGCATTTTAGTTTTATCTTGCTTACTTACTTGTACTTTCTCTCCTAAACATGAAACATGAATCATATAGACGTCATTATGTCAAAATACATCTCGATTAATCCATTTAAAAAAATGGCATACATGGAATATTAAAACTCCCTAAATACGACTAAACAAACTTAATCAATGCCTAGCCTTGAGCTCCTAAATAATCATAGCGACTTCCGAGTCTGAACAAATACAAGGCTATATGAACATTTAGACTATACAACACCCCGATTCGGCTTGCTCGCCAACTGAGTCAAAGTGATAAACTTCGGGATGCTAATTTGTAACTCATTAAAATGAAAAACGAACCCACAAAGACCTAAACCATTCAAGGTGTCTGAAGATGGAAACCTAAGGGAATCTAATGCACAAAGAACACACCAAAAAGCATGCAACGACACCTACGATTGGGCTCTGACAAATAGGACATACTAATGTGCAAAGTTACAAAGGAGACTAAAAAACTTAGAGAAAATCCGGCAGATTATCCCCTATAATTGGGACATTGAAAAAATTTTCACAAGCATGTATAATTCACAAATACTAAAGCCGCAAGAAGAGCATTCCACAATTCACATTTCCATACATAGGAGGTGCTCCACCTCATTCACATCACATCATAGATCGTTTACAGCACAATTTTACATTCTACAGGCTGTTGCTTTGCTTGGTCTTCACATAGGTTCTTCAACCTGTAAAACAAAGCCCAAAAGCTCTTCCAACCCATATTTCTTCTTTGCTCCGAGGGCCTACATAAGTAATATGGTTTAACATACCTGAAATTTATTTAACCTTTAGTTCTTGGACTCCAAGGCTTGGAGAATTCCTGCCAAAATAGGTAAGACATGCATTCTCCAGAGTATTCCGTCAATAAAAGAGAAAAAGTTCAGTTAGGTATAAACCAAAACACATACAAAGATTGACCTACACTTCTAAAAATGACACTTAAGGCTCCACAATTCACATCAATATGACATCCAATAACACCTTTGCAAAATAAGGAGGGAGAAATACACATAAAATAAAACAAAAGCAACAACACATAACAAATAACACAACCAAGCTTCCTTGTAATCTGTGCACCTAGGCCGACCAACGTCATGGCAACGCACTGACATGAATATAAGAAAACGCATTAGCAACGAGCATCATTGAGTATTAAATAACTAATAAGGGAAACAACAACACTGGCAAATGGGTAATTCATCATCCACACGACAAACTGAAATGAAATTAGAAACTTCTCCACACACACACAATCTAATCACAATAAGGCCAAGAAGGCCTAACCATAATCACAAAGATATCTATGTACACAAACTAGAATACCCAACGATAACATGTTGGTACTATGCATGAGCCGGGCTTTGGTTGATGAGAACATGCTTGTGGATAATAGGGCCTAAGTGATCACATCTAAGACATGACATGATCCGGATATACTCGATGGAGAGCACACGCATATATTGAAATACTAAAATACATATTGCTAGCAAGTACTGTACTGATAATACTGCTCACACAATTAACCACTAATCGAGCACTACAAGTGGGTATTGACTGGGCCCCTCAGTTACTGTCATGCTCCCATCCACCATGTGTGCACCAAAAATCCGAAAACATATAATAAGTATAAGGCTTGGGTAGGGTTAATTTAAATAGCGCTAAAGTAGGACTTTTAAGTTGGATCTTGCATTTTTTAAAACTCTTCAAGGAATCTCAACCTTTAAATTTGATTAAGAAAAAATTGATAAGATGACTAGTAGATGGAGGGATCCTATCATGTGAAAACAAAACACGCGAACCACATAGTAGATCAAGGAGAGGCAAAATCCTAATGGACCAGAGAAGAGCTCCTTGTCCTACCGTAGTAAGATTGACTCTGCATGGTTTAACAATGTAGACCACTACTCAAACCATGAATGATGCATGCATGCAATGATATGTAAGTAGTCTTCGATGTCATAAATGACATGACATGCTAAGACATGAAATTGAATGCACCACACTCATCACATCACATTACATTTACATTCTAAGTGTACCAAAAACTATATGAGATTCTAATAAAACCAATAAGGATGTCAAAGTGAAGATTTCAGCATTTTATGAAATACATTTAAGGGTTCAACCCACGTACTTAAATTCTAACTTAACATATTGAAACGCAAGGAGAACTGAGGGAAATTAACATGGGTGTTTGACACATCAATCGAGGATGAGATCTCACTAAAATTATGAAAAGAAACTTAACTTGCTAGTTAGCTTGTTTAAACTTAAACCTAGTGATAATTCTGGCGTACAAACTTCAGAATAGCAGAAATTGAAATATATTGAATCATAAAGATCCTACGAGCTTTGATGTAGCCGCTTGAGATATCTTGTCAAACTCACTCCCTTAACTAGTAATTACAGAGTATTTTATTATTATAATAATCTAATAATGTTTGGTTAATTAGGATAATTGAGTTAATTGTTGTTAACTTAAGATTTCATGCCAACAACCATTCTACAATCAAACGTAGGTTAAATTATCATAGTTTTAATTATTTAGTTTTTTTACTAATTTGATACACGAAATAAGGTAGCTCACACGTGGTCCAAAAATTACAAATTATTAATCTTTAATAATTTCAAGCATTATTAGGTTGATTAGCCGGTACATTTAGCGATTAGGCCAACACAACTATTTTATTATATTTATTAGCAGAGCAACAACCAAAACAATAAAAATCATATTTTTATCATGCAGTCGGCTATAAAACTAGTAGATCTATATGATAAGATGAAGTTCTAGTTATCTATACGCCTAATCATGGATTCTACATGCAAACAATTATGATTGTACAAGAACAAAAAGAAATAGGGGAGAAAGATGACATACCTTGACAAGGAGAGGAAAAGGAGGAAGAAGGGAAGGAGCAGGGGAAGAAAGGAGGGCCACCAGGGCGGCACAGCGACGGCAATGATAACCAAGGCAAGGGAGAGGAGGAAGGAAAAGAGAAGAGAAGAAGAGGGAGGAGAAGGCGGCCTGCCACACAATGCTACGGCTCTCACTTGCATCCAACGTGCATGCTAGTGCCACAACACTGGCCCCAAAACTGGGACAAAACACGCAAAACAAGGGGGTAAAAGGAGGGGCAAATAAATTGGGTGGCCTAGGTGGCTTCTAAGGCACAACTAGGGTTAGGAGGTATGCTCGAATGTATGTGACACAACTCTAATGCAGCATGCAGCCCTAAGCTACACTAAACGACCAAAACAACACGAGCACAAGCTTGGCAATTGGGTCCTACTGAAAAAATTCAACGGTGGATACGCCCAATGGCAAAGCCCACAATACCACACAAGAGATCTCACTAGCACCAAATTGATCGAACCGGATTGACCGTGTGCTACCCTAATCAAGCCAATACAAAACAGAGTGTAAATTATCGAGTCGGTGGGCGGGGTTTTACAACCACCCCCCTTAAGAAAACTCTATCCCCAGAATTTTGCTTAAGGGAAAACATAAGTGCCCAAGAAAACACGACAACAAAAATTGAAGATGAGCACATGAAAAAGGGACAGAAAAGCAAATCTGCAACATCTGCAGCAATTGACACGACCTCAGCAACAACTACGACATGAGCTCCATCTAGATGCAATGATGTGTCACCCTGACCTTGCTTTGCCAGCATGACCTCTGCCCATTAAACAACTGTAACGGTGACAACTCCATGCTTCCACTAGCTCCACTACTACTGGTCACCCTGTCCTACTGACCAGGCCCCTGCAGTTGAGGAGGAGGCCAGAGAGGGAGCAGTGCCAAAATAGGCAGCAATCTCTAAGTTTGTTCAAGGAACTGCTGGAATTGTTGCTGACCTGGTTGAAACTAATACTGTAGGGGTCTCAGTTGATAATATGGTGGCTGGGGCTGGTACTGCACATGAGTCTACTACTAGGTTGCCGATGTGGACACACAGCTACTCGGTTCCCCAACTCACCACAAGCAATGCAGACCCCTATGATCCTCTGACAAGGGCCTGGGTGCCTCCTCTGAAAATGCTGATATCCTGGGCCCTACCAGGATAGTAAGCCCCCATTTGAAAATGTAGTGCCTGAAACTACTCAAGAGCTAGCTCAATTGTCTGCCCCTACATGGCATGAAGTGCCACTATGTCTTCAGCCCTATGCCTCTGGGATGGATCCTACTGATCCTCATCACTTGGCGTCTACCTCTGATGGCCTGACTACACACTCTACCCTTTTGCTCTCTTGGCATGATGTATAAGATGTGAAGCCTCGCTCTCCAAGGCCTTAACAACTGCCTCTTGAAGGGTCACACACTAATTCAACTTCAGCCCACAAACAAATTTGTGGGCCTCTGCCTCTCTATCTGGAAGGACATAGGTGCAAATCTCTCCAAAGCCAAGAACCTGGCATGATACTCACCCATTGTGATATTGTTCTGCATCAGAGCCAAGAACTATTGTCTCTTCTCCTCACCACCGTGCAAGAGAAGAACTAGCTGTAAAAGACTTCACAGAACTCCTCCCATGAAATTTGCTTTGAGGGGCAAACTCCATGGTGGGAGGATTGAACTGATCTCCTCCACATCCAACCTATTCCATGGATAGATCCAACTCCTGCCCGGACCCACTACCAAGGCGGAGATCCCATATGGTCCAACACACACCTCTATGTTGTCAGACCAAGTAATGGCCTCCTCTAGATTTGTGCCTCATGTGAATAAATTGTTGTCATTATTCAACAAGTGGTCCACGTTCCACTTCAACTTGGCATGAGCAACTGACTATAGAGCTCCAGAACTCTTGCTACAGTCAAACTACCTTGGCCTGGGCACCTCCCCCTGATCACTAGATTGGACACCAAGATTGGACACCAAGAGCACCGGCTCCCATTGCCATCCTTCGCATCTGCACCATTGGCACTCCTGGCACCTTGGCGATGGAAAAGAACACTACCTGGTTGTGGGTGGTGGTGGTGGCATAGTGTATTGTTCCATCAACAGTTGTACTGGAGGTTGTTTGGTGTACGACTTAATTGGAAGCTCAACAAACACCGGTGGCAATGCGGGAGGAACCCTGTCCTGCTCGACAAACACCAGCTATGTCTTATCCATAGGCCTCTCCTGAAGATTGGCCAATGCAAAAGTTATGTCCCTCACAATCTGCAAGAGGGTGCTAAGGTCCTATCATTTTTGCCTCTGCTCCTCACTGATCCATCTCCTCATCTAGGCAGTTATCCTCTCTATGCTTTATCATTGCGTCACGAGGAGGTGAAGGGGAATGCCTACCTTGTGCTTGTGCCAACCGTAGTGGTGTGGTGGCTGTCCTAAACCTAGCTAAACCTCGCCATAGAGCCATCTGAACTACCCACCGATTAGTTTGCACATTGTCCACCACACAATGACCTATGCTCAAACAATGCCCTTCTGACAACTGCCCATAATCTGAATCCGCCAATTGCACACAAGGGCAACCGCAAAACTTGAGAACACAATAGAAGACAATTAAGAAACAAAAAGGAAAGAAAAGCAACAAGAAAATGAGAACATGCATACCTGCTAGTGTAGGCTGCAGATCCCTCGGTTGGAAGATGTGGGCAACACATACACACACTTAGGTTTCCATCTTAATCGTCCATGAATTAGCTCTAACATTAAAATTTTAACACTCTGATTCTGCCTACTCATGATTCAAATCGAAATGATAAACTTTGGGATGATAATTCATAACCTATTGAAATGCAAAACCAAACCATAGAGACTTAAACCATTCAAGGCATCAAAAAATGGCAACCTAAAGGAATCTAATCCATAGACAAAAGACCCAAAAGCATGCAATGACGCTTATGACTGGGCTTATTCAAATAGGCCACCCTAAATGTGCCAAAGTTACAAAAGAAACTAAAAATCTTGGAGAAAATCTGGGAAAGTGTCCAATATAACTAGGACATTGGAAAATTTTTCACAAGCTTGTATAATTCAAAAATAATAAAATCACATGCAAAACATTCCACAATTCACATTTCCACACACATAAACACTTTGGAGGTGTTCCACCTCGTTCACATCACATCACAAATTATTTACAACACAATTTTACATTCTTCAAGCTGTTGGTTTGCCTAGTCTTCACATAGGTCCTTCAACCTTCAAATCAAAGCTCAAAAGCTCCTCCAACCCATATTTCCTCTTTACTTTGGATACCTACACAAGTAACATAGTTTAGCATACCTAAGATTAATTTAACCTTCAGTTTCAGGAGTCCAAGGCTTGGAGAATTCCCGCATAAAATAGGTAAGACCTACGTGCCGCAGTCTATTTGGTCGGCAAAACAAAAAAAGTGCAGTTAGGTATAAACAAAAACACATACAAAAACTGACCTGCAGTTCCAAAACAACCCCAAGGCACCACAATTCACATCCACACGACATCCAATAACACCTCCGCAAAATGAGGGAGAAATACACATAAAACAAAACAAAAGAAGCAACACAAAACAAACAATAGAACCTAGCCCATCATCTCCAAGCCTCCTTATGATCCGTGCACCTAGGCCGACGAATGGCACGACAACTCACCTACATAAATATAAGAAAGTTTGTTAGCCACAAGCGTCACTAAATGTCAAATTACTAATTAGGGAAATAACAAAACGGACAAATGGGCAACTCATCGTCCACAGCATAAATTTAAATGACTCTCCATACGCACAATCTAATCACAATAAGGCCAATAGGGCCTAATCATAATCACATAGATGTTCACGCATACGAATGACATGCTTGTGGCCAGTAGGGCCTAACTGATCACATCTAAGATATCGCATGATCTGGATATACTCAATGGAGAGTACACACATGTTGAAATACTGAAATACACATTGCTAGCAATTATTATACTGATCATACTGATCACATACTTAACCACTAACTATGCGTGCACCAAAAATTAGAAAATATATAATAAGTATAAGTCCCGGGTAGGGTTAATTCAAATAGCTCTAAAGTGCAACTTTTTAGCTAGACCTTCCATTTTCAATGACTCATCAATTGATGTCAACCTTGAAGTTTTATTAATTTAGAAAATCGATAAGATGGCGTGTAGATAGTGAGATCCACTAAAATGCCACAAGCTACATCATATGATGTGAAAATAAAATACGTGAGCCAAGTAGTATATCAAGTAGAGGAAGAGTCCTAATGGACATGAGAAGCTCTCTTTGTTACACCGCGACAAGCTCTACTCCACATGGCCTAACAATGCAAACTACTTCTCAAAACTTGTATGATGCATGTGTGCAATGATATGTAATCAGTCCTACATGCCGTAAATGACATGGCATATAGGAAAGAATACTAAACACACCACACACATCACATTCACATACTGAGCGTGCCAAAAATTACACGAGATTCTGATAAAACCAATAAGGATGTCAAAGCGAAAATTTTAGTGTTTTATGAAATATATTTCGGGATTCAACCCACACACTTAAATTCTAATTTAAGATAGCAAAACAACCAGAGAACTTAGGGCAATTAACATGGGGTGTCTGACACACTAATCAATGACGAGATCTTGATAAAATTTTGAAAAGTAACTTGAGTTTTTGATAACTTGTTTAAACTTCACCCTAGTAAGAATGTTGTCGTATCGATTTAGGAATAGTAGAAGTTGAAAGATATTGGATCATAATGATCCGGCGAACTCTGACGGAGCCACTTGAGATATTGAGTCAAACCCACTTCCATCAATTATTTTATTATTAAAGTAATTGGATAATGTTCAGTTAATTAGGATAATTAAATTAATTATTATTTTAACTTAAGATTTCACACCAACAACCATTTTTTACAACGCTCATGGTGAGCTAACTAAAAATGGTTAATAAATCTATTTTACGTTGCATGACTAAAAATGATAGTGAGCTAACAACCAATTTACGTTGCATGCCTATTTTTCTATGATCTATGATTGAGCTTCATGGTGAGCTAACTAAAAATGGTTAATAAATCTGTAAAAATTAGGGTTGGACTTACTAATTGTCCAATGGAAATATGTAAGTTTTGGCATCAATTAAAAATCTTTTAGATGGGTAGACTAATCAGTATCCCAGAGTGTTTAGGAATGCAAACCCTAGTTCTCTAACTCAGGATGGAAAATCCGAAATGTTACTCAAATGGCAATGAAAATAACTGAAATTTCTCCCACACGTTAGGTTGTATCCTTGTAACATCATATTCAAATTTGGGAGCATTTAGCTCAATAGATCTTGCATTAGGATTTTCGTTTTCATGGTCACTGTGACATGGCGGCCCCTTTCCCAATGTTTACACCTTGATGTAGGTTCCATTTCTATCAATCTTTTGCATTCTTGTAGGTCTATATGTTGGATTTCTCATGCAAATTTTTCTCACTAAAACAACCACTTAAAAGGAAGTGTTTGATGTATGTGATATGTTGCATGATCGTCTTGCCATGATCTATGATTGTGCTTCGTGGTGAGCCAATCAAAAGTGGCAAATAAAATCCGTAAAACTTAGGGTTGGCTTATCAATTGTACACTAGAAATATGTAAGTTTTCACATGAATTAAAATTATTTAGGTGGTCAGATTAATTGGTTTTTCAGAGTATGCAGGAACGCAGGGTGAAACCGTAGTTCTCTAACTCCAGATGTAAAATCTAAAACCCTGGTCAAATGGTCATGAAATTATCTAAAATTTCCCCCACGCCTTGTGTTATGCCCCTGCAATATCATGTTTGAATTTGGGAGCATTTGGTTCATTAAATCTTGCGTTAGAATTTTCCATGTAATAGGTCCAATCAGCTCCACAAATAACCTAGCCAATACTCCGCAATGCTGATTTCACTCAAGCCCAAATACTTGAGTTTGGATTATCTTACTAGATTCAAGCCCACTATAAAACCCGTGACTCGAGTCAGGGTTTTATTACAGTGAACCAGTCGGTTCAACCATCGGTTCGAGTCGAGTCAGTTCATAGACCGCACGTTGAGTCGAGACTGGCATGAGTTATGAGCGATGAGAGTCACGTATACCTGAATATATGATGATAACGTTGAAAAGATGATGTGAGATGAGTTATCAGAATATATGAAAGTATGCAGTAATTTTTCATTTTATTGATTTGATCGTAGTAATAGTTTTAGGTCGATTAACACATTAGGACGCGTTATTTGGTAGTTGTGGTGGGTTATTAGTTATAAATCATATCATTTGGATGTTGTGATGTTTTTTTTATTTTATGGAATTTCCCTATTTTTTGTATTTTTTTAAGATTTATTAAGAGCTAGTTATTATTTTGACTCGAGTAGGAATCGAGTCAATACTTATTTACGAAAATGCCATTGTGGTGTTTTTTTCTCCCCAACCCGAGACTCCCTCACCCAAACCCCAACGCCGCCGCCGTTCGTTCATCGCTGCCGCCCTCACCGACGCCACTCCGCTGCCGATCAATGCCGCCCCACCATGTCGTGCCGTCACCATGCCGTCTAGACCGTCCCCGACCGCCTTCTAGCCGCCACGACGCCGTAATCGCCTCGCGACGCCACCACTGCCTTGACACGATTCGCCACTGTCCAGGCTGCACCGCCGCCACCGTGACATCGACGACCACCCTCGCCACCTCCTCGACGTTTCCCCCCTATCCAGCGCCGCCACCAAGGCCGGTCGTGGGCCGATTGGAGCGACCCACCGCGCGGCCAGATTCGGCGCCACCGCTGACGGCCATCGCCGTCTCGATTGGCTGTGTCATCACCACCATTGGGTCGGGCTCGTCGAGAT
>JAVDBV010088116.1:0-19687 GCA_032619315.1 Piper longum | reverse complement strand
AACTGTTAAGGGCAGAACTTAATGTATCATTTTGCATACGTAATTTCATAGAGATATAGAAATTGGGTGCGAATGATAAGTTTATGGTGAATCTAAGAGATGTCATAAATAATTAATTCCCGTGGTTAATAATTCAAATGTGCAATTCATAGGTAAAAATGATAACTTTCATCATATAGAGCACTAGGTGACATTGAAAATCCTAGGTTTGTCGTCGTGAAATTTAATTTAAATATTGCATCTTAGATTAGTTTAGTCTTAATCCATATTTAATCATTCTTTGAATTCATTTCTATTTAAGTATAATTAATTAAAGTAGTTTTGGTAATTGATAATTTCTAGTAATAATTCCTCGTGGGACGATACTTTCTTATCACTTTTATTACTTGGTTCGGCACGTGCACTTGCGTTATAAAATTCACATCATCTTCTCTGCGATGGGTTGACTCAAAATCAGACATGACCATGTTTATATTATATTAGCTGAAGCAAATGCTCATAGTATTCATGCATGTCATATATTAACTCCTATGCACTTGCGTCGCCAATGTATGTCTGTCAATGAGTTTATATTTGTGTCTTTAGGAAAAAGAAATAAATTTATTCCCATTAAACAACTAATGCATGAGTTTATACCATTGCCTCCGAACCTAACACCCACAAGAGCAAGCCGTCGTGTCTTGTCTGTTTTAGCTTGGAATTTTTAAACAACAAAAACTAGTAAAATATCATTGACGGTCTGTCTAATCATGTAGATAATATGGGTAAGGTAGTTAAAAAGATTTGATCACATCTTTACCATCTATAATTACCGTTAGAGGGTAAGAGTGTTGACGTGAGATCTCTCAACTTAATCGTACATTTAATATTAATTTAGATAAAATCTTATTTATAGATAAGAATTAACTATAAAATTTTAATTTAATTAATTATTTAAAAAAAATAACTTTAAGCCCATTATATTTCCCGTGATGATAGATTAGATGAGGATGTCGGTTAAAAAAGGTCATGGGTTTAGGACAGTAATAGGTCAAATATAAAGAGATGAGCTTGGAATAGCAACGATCAGTATAAAGAGACAGGTGGATTGTTAGGTCCTTAATTTAGTCTTGTATTTAATATTTATTCGGATAAGACGTAAAAATAGACTATATTTTTTTAAAAAAATTGCTTAGATTTCCCGTTGCCATTTTTGCCAAAGATGATGTCAAACCCCAAAACCATGAAGACGTTACTGTGTATTGTGTATTGACATCGTGAACCATGATACCTTAATCTCGGTTTGGTCCACAATGAGACCAACCCTCTTCCGATTCAGCCCGCCCCACCTCGGTTTCGAACCGCCCGACCCGAACCGCACGTGCGCATCTCTTTGGCCGGTCTGGCCCACGTTAAAATGGCGGGAACACTTGTATCCATGGCCGACCAAGAAGGCGCCATTTTTTTGGCATCTCCTCTCCAACCGCCGACTCCGCCCTCCGGCGGCGCATCGTAGGAGATGGACGTGGAAGGACTCTCCGTCGTCTGTGCCGGTCTCGGCGTCGCCGACGAGGACCAGGCTGGGGCCGTCGTTGGGTACGCCAAGGGCCAGTATTGCCTTGGTAGGATTTTCTTTTGTGCTTTGTGGCTGCTGAGTTCGATTGGTTTGGCTTCTTGATTGTGTTGTTTGCGATCGGATCTGAGCTTCGGGGTGGTTTCGGTGCGGTTTTGTTTTTGTGCAGATAATTTGAAGGATTTGCAGCGGTTTTTGCGAAGAGACGATCCGCGGAGTCGGGAGGTGTTCCAGCAGGTTTGCCGGTGGAATGCGGCGGCGCTCCATCTGGTGCCGATGATCCAGTTTTGCCAGGCGGAGCAGAAACTGGTTGTGAATGCGGGTGAGTTTTGGCTTTTTTTTGTTTAGGTGGAGGAAATGCTTGATTGAACAGTTTTTTTTTTTTCTTTGTCTATGTTGATCTTATTGGGTGCGTGGAATAATTCTTTGTTGCAGTGAAAGTTCTGGTATTTTTGACGATGCCGATTGATCCCGCCTCTGATAATGTATGCCAACAAATCGAACATTTATGGAGCTTGAAAGCAGCAATTGCGCGTAATGAGACCATAGCTGTTATTATGTCACTTCTGGAGGATCCGTTGGAAGATCTGGAGCGGTGAGCTGCTGTTAGATTGTCTGCATTCTTTTCTAAAATATTTACCCCATGATACGAATGAGTAATTTTGCCTAGTAAGAAAGAATTCTCAGTATTACTATGCTTCTATTGTAATAGTCATTATAGCATTTTTTTGAATATTTACCCACCATGAGGCAAATGAATCATTTGGCGTTGTAAGGAAGAATTCTTAGTATTAATATATTTGTCTTGTAAAAGTCACTATCACATGGTTAACTAGCTTGCATTCCCATGGTCAATTAGGAGATACAATAAGGTATCAGTGGGGATTTTCTCTAGAGCCAAAGCGTTGCGGAACCTTAATGCAGTATTAGTGTAATCTGTCCCTATACTTGATCTTCTGCCTTAGAGAGCGCAGCAGCCTTCTATGATCAGGACGTACCCCGTGTGTCTAACATATCATTAGCTTAGATCGTCCCTTGTTGTGTATTATAGTACTCCAACTTGCTTTTTTAGAACTACTTAGAACTTCAAAGTTGGGGTGTTTTTTTTACTTGTAACACTAATTTGTACTATTGGCATGAATTAGTGGGGCATTTACTGAAGATGACTGGAAATTGGTTCAATTAGTGCTTACCCTGTTCCGAAATGTTCTTGCCATTCAAGAAATTACACCTGAACAGAAAGCTTCTGGGTTTGCTTCACAGCTCATATGTTTACGAGACAAATTTTTGGAGGTTATGTTTAGTGAGAATGTGATGGATCTTATCTTGATTCTAGCCCAGCATATCAATGAATCATGCGGCTATCTTCATCAAGATATCTTTCTTATATTGGAAATATTTTACTACATTTTGGTGAATCATGATCTGGAGCTGGTTGCTTCATCATCTCAGAAAGATGATGAGGTATGTCCTTTCTTTGTTTTTTCTCATATTTGACACAAGTTATCTGACCAAATACTTCCTGGCTACTCTAGGTTCAAACGACATCTTTATGTTTTTTGCTTTTTTTTTTTTTTTGAAACTAGATCATGTTATGCCATGTGTTGCAGGGAAATGAAATTGGTAAAATGTCATTGAAGTCACTTGAATCCCTTATAGAAGAGGAAGAAGATAAAAAAAGGCTTAATTGGCTGCGGAATTTTGATTGCTCTTCCCAATTTCAAGGAACATTTACATGTCTAGCCATGGTTCGAACTTTTGATGTGTCTTTTCTTTTAACTTGTTTTACCTAATATGAGTAAAGTTTACAGAATATATCCACTAATGAGGTTCTTATTTTCCCACAGGATGGTTCCAAATTAATGTTGAAAGGAACTCCAACAGCTTCATGTGGTAAAGCCCTGCTCAAAGCTCACAAGACTCCTAAAGGATCAATACGAAGAGTTGCATGGAACCATGAAAACATCTATTTGCCCAATCAAAAAATTCTGAAGCTGCTCTGTAACTTTGTAAAACAGTTCATCTCTGGAGCCTACAATGGTATGCTTCTGAGTAATAATTTACCATTGTCTATTATTATTATATTAATCACTATGGCTGAAAATCCAACTTCGATATTAGTCCTGATGCAGTCAATCCAAGATGAAATTGAACGAGATCACCATGCAATTGAGACAGGCGATGTCAATATTTTTTTTAAAGTTGCTCATTTTATTACTGCATTTCAACATCATAAATTTTCGGTTCTAAAGGTGAGTCAAACTGTGATCCAACATGTAATATGTTATTTTTGTCCATCTACTTCGTATTAGCATTTGGTTATACTTGATCATTGCCTTCCGCTTTGTGTCTTTGCAACAGGACACTATCACTTTATCTGAGTTGCATAATTCTCCCAGGAGTGGAAGTGATAAGACTCTGTTTCATGGTGACATATGTGGACCATTGGCAGCAACAATGAACGAGGCCATGTTCTTACTTGTCATTTCTCAGTGGCGTGATGCTTTTGAAGGGCTTAAGCAAACTAATGATTATAAATCTTTATCTGCTGCAGGATCCATAATGAAGGACATGGTACTTTAAATTTGTGTGGCTCAAACAATTCTTTAATTTGATGTTGGCTGTTGTTGTGACTCTTGAAATTATTGAATCTGAAAATTTGAGATGTAGAAGTTATCACTGCTATCACCAGGCCTTGATATTGTCTGTTTTTTACCATATATTTTCCTTCAGGTTTATCTCCTTATGGTTGAATAAGTTGCCTCTCAATTTGCTGAAAGAAATAAGATCTTTTTTTTTCTTCCTTTATCAAATTTTTTTCCAGAGTTTCCTGAGTTGCTAAGAAACATCTGATTTTAATGTTTTCAGTAGTATGTGTGGGGATATACTTTCAACATGGGAATAGCCACGGGCTTTCAGCCCTACGAAAAAAACCACTAGCTTTCACTAATATCTATATGAATTCAAAGAATCTATCCAGTTTACATGGTTTGTCCAGTGATTAAATTTGTAATTATTGTCATTAGCATCTGTGCCTTATCGTAATTAGGCTGTGGTTGGCAGCATGGATTTTGCATCACTAATTGATTAGATTCGAAATGATTTACAAAATAAATAAGATCTGTGTACCTTGATAGTTGTCAATTAGGTGATGATGTTATTGAAGTAAGAGGCAGATAATATCTTTTAATGTTGTGCTTGTGACTCATTTTAAGATGGAAACAAATTCTTTATGCTGTTTTCTTTCAGACCAAAATTTTGGAATTGCTCAAATTAATTGATGGCACTTTTCATGCGTTCTTAATTAAAACGAACAAGAAAACCTGAGTCCTGTCTATTGTGCTGTTGGTTGACAAGGATTCGTCTGTCTAAATGCTCCAATTTGCAGATTCGCATGTTAGCTTTGGTACTTCGACTGTCACCAGAAGACTCCACAGAACCTCAAACTGTGAGAATTCTTCTTTACAAACTTTTCTATGATCAGACAGATCAAGGTTTTACACAATTTTTGGTGACGCTGATCAGATCTTTTGACTTCAAGAAACAACCTAAGAGGTTCAGTCAAAACCTTTTGTTGATCATACAATAGCTAATCTTATTTCTCTCATCTTTGTACACTGCATCAGTGACTTCTTTAGTTTTGTGCACTTTCAGTGATATGGCGGACCTAGTGGAGATCTTGTCGACAGTTTTACAGCTTATGGAACATCTGCAAACTCGTGGAACTTTGAGGGTATTTATTGCTGCCTATATATTCCTCTGAGTCTCTAGTTTTGTCTTCAATATATCTCTACAAATCGTTTTACCTATAAGCTGCTGCATGCCCCTAAGGCGTAAGTGTTCCACTTAGGTTTCTGGTGATTTATTTTTACACCAACTTGTTAGCCTGTTAACTATCATATTAAAAGCAATCTCATTTGGTTTGTTTGAATATTGATGAATGACTCTGAACTTTTTAAAGATTTATATGTGTAAATCTGGTGCTTGGTTCACCATCCCACAGAGATTTCAGTCTTAGCAGGTCAATGAGATTGAGATGTTAAACCTTGGTCTGTTGTGATTACTTACGGTATTTTGGCTTAACTGCACTTATACTACTTATTGTCACCCATCTAATTGAGTTCTCTAATTACTTGAATTTGAATGTTAAAGATAGAGGATATTGTAGCTATCAAGTTATAAGATTTATTAGGATCCCTTCAGAAGACCTTAACTTGATTACTGCTCCATTCTTATCATTGGTTGTTAGTTAGCTACTCCTCCTGCATATACGTTTTAGGCAATGCAGCTTGGTTCCCTTTTGGATCTAGGGGAGTGTAAACATTGCCATAACGTTTAGTTTCTCAAGTATTCAAATCAATTCGATAGTTGGATCTCATCCACCAGATTATGCAAATAATAAAATAATAGTAAATTTATGTACCACTTTTTTCCCATTCTACTTGTTCTTTAATGGCGGTTTCTCTAAATGGATAGAATTGTGCATTGGAAAAAAAAAGATATGGAAATCCACTTTGGTTTTCTTCGTTGAAATGACAAATTGAGAAAGTAGAAGCCCATCTTTTATACTGGTTACCATCATTGGATCAGTGGATGAAGAGATAAAAATTTGGCTTTATCGGTTTTCTGGTCAATCACAGAGCTACTAGGAGAATGTGTCCTTTGAATCTAAATTTTAAAAATATACTACAAGTGGGTAAACCGCTTTATTTTATCACACCTTTTCATAACCTCTTATCATCTAAATTAGAATTGTCGGCTAAATAGAATTCTTTAGAAAAAGGAATTTTTTAGTTTTTTCTGTCATGCCAATCATGCTAAGCCCTTGTTTTGCCTTTTGGATCATAAGTGTGTTTACCATATTTGCAGCTATTTGAAATGAGGAAAACTATAAAAAAAAGGACAAAGGTTATGGTGGTTGTTAAAGTGTAACTACTTGCTTGGCAATATGGACTTTACAAAGAGTTTCAGAAGATGCTCCTTGCTCTTCTAGAATGTGACTTTTTGTATGTTTGAATTTTTTATGGTGTTTTTTCATGTAGGAAATATTAGACAATTGTAAGTAAGTACTGACAACTTACCATCTTGTTTTCTTATAAGGTTTCAAAAAAATCTAGAAACACAAGAAAAAAAAAACACTTGAGCAATGTCAGTGTTACTGGAACTGAATCAATGAAAGAGCCACAGGCAGACACACAATTGGTTGATAATGAATGTCAGAAGGATTTACTTAATTCTGTTGAAATCATAAATGGATCAAAGAGTGAGTGCCTAGATCAGAACCTAAGGATCGATCAGAAGGAAGAAACTCTCCCCCAGAATGTGGATGAGGAAGTGCAACTTCTTGCGGATAATGTCGAGGATACTGATTTGAACGAATGGGAGAATGATAACTATGCTACAGGTTTCATAAATCTGGCACACGAAGAAAGTGGCTCTTCTGGTGATGACTATCCGATTGGAAGGAATGAAGTCGATTTTAACATAACCAAATTTATTTCTAATTTTGCAAACAACTCTTGCATTGAGAATATATGTTGGTTGCTGAAGTTTTACAGAAGTAACTCCCCCTCCATGAATGATCATATTGTATTTATCTTCCGGCAAATAAGTGAGAAGTTGGAGCTGACACCAATTTTTTACCAGGTTAACCTTCACAAAACTTTGTACAATAAATCATATTGTCTTTGTGACTATAAATTTTTCTTTTTGCAACTTATAAATATGTGTTTCTGTGTGCTGGCAGGTTTCTATTCTTATTATATTTTACACTATAATTGAAGAACAAAAATTCTCAGCTCAAAAGGAGCATGCAGGAATTGTCTCATTTTTAACAGGAGTGATTAGAAAATTACTTAGGCTTTTAAAGAATCAACCTTTACTTTTTGTTGAGATACTCTTTTGGAAGACACAAAGAGAATGTCGCCTCATGAACGCTGATACTATGATGCATGAAATTAGCAAATTGAAGAAAAAAACAAGAAACCTGGGTCATGTATCGGATGTTGGTGAAGATATTCATTTATCAAAGGAAAAAGAATTTGTTGCAGGGAGAAGCATAGCTGATGCACTCGGTGATGATGAGGCTGAAATCCCATTCACTTATGATCTTGCTAATCAGATGTAAGGAGCTTTAATTGGCCAGATGACTCTTTAATACTAATTGCTTACTTTTCATGAATGTGTCACTTTGTGGTATACATTATAACTGCATACCACACAGTTATAATGTGCACTTTTATGATCATATATCATAAATTGTCAATTTTATCTTGGCAAGTAGTTTTTTACACACTTTTCTGATGAGTTGGTTCTTTCTGTGTCTTTTTTTATTGCAGTGATGGAGTACCTCAGAATAATGCGCCTCAAAATGCATATGACAGAAAAAGGAGTCTTGAATTCACATCTGAGGAAGAAGCCCTCATAAAAGAACTCTATGAGAAGTATGGATATATGTCCCCTTTTGGCAACTAACAAGCTTCATTTTTTTTTTTTGAAATTTGTATCTTTTGACAATAATGATGTCATTTAGTCAGTGCCTCGTCTCGTGCAAACTCTTCAAATGTAGACATTGATCACTGTCCCATCTTGGTTTTATGTATAGTGGTTTCTGGATCTTGCCAATGTTTGATTTTTTGCTCTCATTGCATCAGGTATAAGAATTATAGGAATTGTAGTCGCCTTATTGCTGAAGCCCTTGACATCAATGGCAATGTCTCTGCTGTTCAAGTCTCAGCCAAGCTTAAAAAACTGGGGCTCAACATAGAAAGGAAGGGTAGAAAGAGTAGGGTGAAGGGGCCTATTTCCGGTGATATGGCTCAAGCCGATATTGCAGATGGTGGATCAGAAAATTTGAAGCATGGGTGTGTTGAAACTGGTACAATGTGAGTGTTACGACTTATTCATGGCTATTGGTATGGCAATATTCCTTTCTTGACCAATTTGGAGTTTGATCCCTGCTTCTAAGACATTGTTTTCCTTCTTACTTTCTGAAGCAGTGGAAAGAGAGTACATGTTTTCAGCAAACAGCAGGAAGTGATGATCAGAGAACTTTTTGATAAGTATGGAGCAGAATGATTAAACTATAACACGATGCCATTTTTTGGACAGATTGATTCATACCTTTTGTCTGTCACTTTTTGCTGAATACAGATACAAGGATCATAGGAGATGCAATTTCATGATAGCGAAAGAACTTCATGCTGATAATGTGTATAGTGCATCCCAAATATCTCGCAAACTCAAACAACTTGGTTTGCAAGTTCCTCATAGTAAAAGGACAAGCAAAGTTAAGGGTTGTGAGCAGAATGAGATTGAAGATTCGGGGAGATCTGAAAGGGCTTTTCCCGAAAGAGTTCAGAAGAGAAGGTGGTGGCCTTGTTTTTAATGGAGTAGATACTCAAATTTTTTATTGTAAAAGCCAATGTGAAAAACGAAAATAAAAAATCAACTTTAATCTCCTGTTTCTTATTCATTCTTTTTCTTATTTAGAAGGAAAAACAAGTTAAAGGGCGAGAAGATTTCTGAACCAAATTCTAATGTGAGATCCTTACCAGAAGAATTTTCTGATGAAGATGTCCTCGGCTCCATTCTTCTGTAAGTTTTATTCTTCTTTTTTTTTTATTTACATTGATTTTGTTCATTTTATATTTGTAAAAAATCTTGCTGC
Source organism: Piper longum (assembly GCA_032619315.1). Taxonomy (NCBI): domain Eukaryota; kingdom Viridiplantae; phylum Streptophyta; class Magnoliopsida; order Piperales; family Piperaceae; genus Piper; species Piper longum. The sequence goes on along the minus strand of JAVDBV010088116.1, from coordinate 10,466 downwards.
AAAATGAATTTGATGCATAGATAATATAAATAATAATCACAAGGTGAAGCTCAAGTGTTAGATTGTTTGGTGAAAATTTTAGAATTTTATTTTTTTGCATAGAATGTGTCTAGCACCAAGAGATATATGGTAGGGGGAATTTGCATGTTGTGGAAAAAATAGATGTGAATGCTGAAGGTTAAATAAATCACTGTGGAAAAATTAGATGAAGTAGTTTTCCGCTCTCTGCAGTGTATGCTATGATTGCGACACAATTTTGGTACAGTCTATCTGGAAAAATATTTGTGTTGCCTTTCCAAAAAGATTCATACAACACGTCCCAAAAATCCATGAATGCTGCATTATGGCTCTCTAATTTTCATTTAGGAAATCTAAGCATGCCTCTCAGTTATCCATGGACAAGACATCTATGGCAGATATTGCTGAGACTCAGAAGCAGTTGAGATTGCCTGGTGAGGAGATATCTGATGATGAAACATTGGGATCTATTTTACAGTAAGTATTCCAATTTTCCTTTCTTTTGCACAATAATCAAGGTCTGTCCTCTCTTGATAAAAGTGATGTCCTTGGGAAAAATAACATCAACTAGGTCACGTAAATTGAATGTGTACTAATTTTGGTTCGTTGAAGCATACTTTGCAAAAGGTGTGGAATTTTGTGGGTAGATGAGCCTGTTAATTTTAATAGCATAATTATATAATATTCTGGTGCTTTAAATTGAAATGTATTCCTGAATGAAATTTTCCCTTGTAAGGAGATTTATCTATTTAATTGAAGCAAGGTAAAGTCATTTTATTTTAACAAGCACTGGTACTTGGTGCACAGTCCCACTTGTGCTGAATGATCTCTTCTATTTACAAATAGCCTGTTATTTCAATTGCTCAAGTGTTGCCGATCATACTTTTGTAGGAAGAGTAGAGAAGTTCTTGTAAAGCACGTAGATAAAATTATTGAGTCCTCTAACCAGGACGTGGAACCTACAGCTCCAATTGATATCCTAGACGGGTATGCATTTCTTGCAATTTAGTAGTTTATACACTTTCCACGTTAGAAATTTGTATCAATATTGTCTTTCTTCTTTATCAGCTCTATGGATCCTCAAGTCTTCAAGCAGGATCACCAAGAAGCAAGTGGTAGAATGGAAATTGAATTGGGTAAAGCAAGTGGTAGAAGGGAAGTTGAATTGGGTGAGGATGGAGAAAGATTACGGGAGGATGACAATGATGATAATGATGACGATGGGGTTTTGCTCCATTCTCTAGCAGATGAAAAGTCGGCAGACGAGTTAGCTGACTCCGGCGATGAAGGAGCGCATGTAATACCAAAAAGCTTTGAAAGGAGGAAAATCAGAATTATAGACTCTGACGATGAGTAGATGATCACCTTAACCTCTACCAGTTTTCCAAATACATGGCATGAAATGAAGTTCTTTGCTTAAAGAAGCTTGGAGACAATCGATGTGATTAGTGCAAAAGCTTTTGCATGTAACTTTGATCATCTTGCTGAAAGAAAGACGTTAACATTTCGGCAACAGGCCTCAGTGATGGACTCCCGGCGCATCTAGGGACTCAAACAGGTACCATGGTGCCTGTTTCCAACCCCCTTGAGGCGAAGGCATGCAGTAATGTTGTTATAGATATGGTGTGGAAATCAAAGCTGGTCATTTTTGCTGCTGATCTGTATTTACCTTCTGAGCACTTCGTGAAATCTTTCCTAGATTTATAGTTCTCCGAGTTGCATTTGCATTATTAGATTTATCGTCTTCTATATTATGCTTCAATGGACTTGATGTTCCCGCTCGCATTCGACTTGATTTTGCATACCTTTTGCACGCTTGAAATTGTGGCTTACAACCGTAAACTTGTTAGCTTAATTTCTGGGACTTTGAAATAATTCTTTTGCCCCATCTTTGAAAGTTTTTGAGATGCAAGTTTTTTGGCTGCTAATCATCGGAGTTAACCTCCATTTTTATTCATTAAATAAGAGGAGATACTCATTTGGAAGACACAAAGATGGTACTTTAGATTTAAAGTCTTCCGGGCAAGTAGTCGACATGGGAGTACAGCAAACAACAGTGTACAATCGAAATAAATTTTCACATTCAGATAGCATTTGAAGATTTGGTACATTTTCCGCCCCTTTTCTTTACAAAAAAAATTACAACTTGAATTGAAGTAGAAACACAATTACGAATAAGAATGAAAAAGAATTGAATCATACACAAAATCAAATGCAAAAAGCCTTTACATGTCGGTCATCATTGTTGAATTCAATCCATCCTCTGCTTCTAGGAGTGGTTTTAAGCATTTCCCAATTATTTTTTACTTGTTTTATAGAATAATACTACCAAATGTCATAATCTAATGCACGATTTATCTTGAGAACATGACAAATTCTACAAAAGGATCGAGTAGGCAATGCCCAGCTATGCAAGACAGGCCATGAACCACCATCGTCAGGCATTGGTAGCAAGGTTTCATGCTGTCTTTGATGCCATACATTCTTCCGAGAGCCTCAGATACAACAAAACTTCATCCAGATTATGATGTGCAAAAACAGAAAGATGTAGACATTTTAATTAAAAAATAACAACATACACTAAAATCTTCCCGTCCAGTCAGGTCCATCTACTATGACTCAAACAAGACATGTTTCTTATTTGCAATTTCCAGCATTTAGGGAATCGCAGAAAGACAAAAAATCCCGCTTCAAAGGGTTTCTGGGATCTTTGTCCATGCGAACCAAGAAAAGAGAGCATCCCCATGTTTTCGTGTTTCTATAGCCTCTAATAATGCTCTTTCGACTTCTTTAGATAACGATTCCTGTCCATTACAAACATATGAACGATACGCATAACACTCATCAAAAGTATCCAAAAAATTCTATTTATAAATGAATACCGACAAGAAAGAAGAAATTAAAAATTAGAATAGATTGTCATGCAATGCACTTGAGTCATACCCGTCTTGCTATAGCACTTGAGTCAACTCTATTTGCCATGGCAAAAAACGCTCCATACTCCCCTAGAATATCACGGTAATATGGATCACTCAGTATGGGAATTCTAGAAGGTGCATCTATGTCATCTGCTACTGGTCGTCGGCCTTTTGTAGACTAAGTTATCAACATTTTCAATAAGTAAAGAATTTTCTCCAAAAAAATTAGCAATCTAACTAGAAAAGATAAATTTATGAAAGAAAAGGAATTAAAATAGCTTACCAATCCTATTCCTCAATATAATGATGTGTTGTGCAAAAAAGGCCAGGAACCTTCGCTAAGGAATGCTTCATATATGCACAAATGCTGCCCTATTCTTTCTGTTTCTCGCTCATCTCTTACATGAAGCTCATTCTTAGAACGGTCCGCCTTTTTTGCATTTCTATAAACATCTTCCCAAGTCACACGAGGGTGATCCATTCTTTAACTATGTTGAACACATTACAATTCATTGAATTTGAACAATAAATCAATATACTTCATTACAGTATAATATCACGCTAATAGGAAAGCCTCTTTTTTTTAGTTAGCTTTTGGATTAATAAAGGTCCATATGCATATTACAAGTTCCGTTCGTGGGTCAATTGGGACAGTGGTATCAGAGTCAGGTAGTCTTTGGTGGCTAGAGCCAAGTGGGTTTTGGTGTTTATCTGCGCCGTGTTTCGGGTGTACTCATCTACCTAATATGTGAATGGGGGATTGTTAGGTTTGTCCCATATTGGTTATAAATAAGGTTAGTGACTATAGGAAAACATTATTTCTTGAGCTCTCTTTTAGATTAAAAAAGGCCCATAACACCTATTACAAGTCCCGTTTATGGGCCAATTGGGCCCAACATAAATGCAATCAAAGGGATCTCTGACGAGGGACTCCTACCTTCTCTTTTCTTTTTCCTTGTTCTTTTTCAATGTATGAGCTCCCCTTCTTCATCACGTAGGCTTGGTTTTTATAGAATTCGGGGAACCTCTTTGTTTCATAATTAAGGGCGTGGAATTGATGTGGAAATTATAACGCAAATATACGTGCCGAATCAAGTAATAAAAATAATAAGAAAGTATCGTCTCACGATGAATTAATAGTAAAAATTCTCAATTATCAAAACTAATTTAATTAATTATACTTAAACGAAAATAATTTCTAATAGTGATTTAATTATGAATTATGACCAAATTAATCTAAAATTATAATATTTAAATGATGAATTGATTTTAAGATGACAAACCTAGGATTTTCAATTTCACTTAGTGCTATATCTAATTAAAGTTATAATTTTTACCTATGAATTTCACATTTGAATCACTAAACATGAGAATTAATTATTTATTACATCTCTTAAATTCACCATAAACTTATCACTTGTATCCAACTTCTATATCTCTCTTAATAGTTAGCCAAGACATATGAGTATATCTCTATCTTAAATGTAAATCACTTAAAATAGATGAAGAAAGCTATTTTATTCAATGACAAATCTAATATTTTTACCTCTAAAGAAGATTAAATTTCTAGATCAATCAATAGGTGAGTAGTCTAATGATAGCATTAAAGAACAAAATAGAATAGATGATTCAAAAACACAATCACATAAATAAAAATTAATAACCTTTAATAATCCATGTATTAAGTTTCTTAAAAATTATAGAAAAGAATTTACTCCATAAAACATTCAAATAAACTTAAGAAATTCATATGTGATAAGACAGATATCATTTAATTACAAAGAAAAATAAATCAAAATAAAGAAAAACTCTTTTAGAGAAAGCGTTTTCTTCTTCTAACCCAACTTCTTTGTCTTCCGTCTCTCTTTTACGCCGTATCTCAGCCGTCAAGAGTTATTGTTCTACCTTTAGATAAAACCCTGATTCACAAAGCAAAAGGAATTCTAAATAATCTGAAGGGATACAACACAAACCAAAATAAAACTAGAAACTCCCTAATTAAAAACTAAATAGCTTATCTTACGAAAAATAGACCAAAGCATGGGGTTGCTTCCCATGAAGTATTAAATTTATAGTCATTAGCCCGACTATTCCAACGTACCTATCATGGAGAAAAAGTGATAGAGGTTTGGTCTACATGAACATTACCTCCAAAATAGGGCTTTAGTCTCAGCCCATTAACTTTAAAGCTTGTACCTAAACCTTCTTTATAAATTTTCACAACTCTATAGGGAAATACTTGTTGGACAATGAAAGGGCCAGGCCATCGTGATTTCAATTTTCCTAGAAATAATTTTAACCTTGAGTTAAATAATAATACCTATGGTCCGGGTTGAAAAGTACAATGCCACTTCTTTGTCTTTTCCTTAGACAATTTAGCACTTTCATATGCCTCCATTCGTAACTCATTTAGCTCATTTAATTGAAGTAGTCTTTTTTCTCCACAAGCCTTTATATCAAAATTTAACTTTTAAATAGCCCAATATGCATTGTGTTTGAGCTCCACTGGCAGTTGACAAACTTTTCCAAAAACCAACCGGTACGGAGACATTCCAAGTGGCATTTTATAAGCCATCCTATATGCCCATAAAGCATCATCCAAGCGTATAGACCAATCCTTCCGAGAGGGACAAATCGTCTTTTCTAAAATTCTTTTAATTTTCCTATTAGAAATCTCAATTTGTCCACTTGTTTGGGGATGATAAGTTGTGGCTATATTATGCTTGATCCCATATTTTTACAACAAAATATCAAATTGACGATTACAAAAATGTGTACCCTCATCACTAATAATAACTCTAGGAGTACTAAAATGAGTAAAAATATGTTTTTCAAGAATTTCAACACCACATTAGCATTATTAGTTGGAAAAGTAGCTGCTTCTACCAGGATATATAGATTCTGATGAGAAGGTATAAATGGTCCTATAAAATTAATTCCTCAGACATCAAAAAGTTCCACTTCTAAAATGTTAGTAAGCAGCATTTCTTGACGACGTGAGATATTTCCCACTCTTTGACAACGACCACTCTGTGAAATAAAAAAAATGTGAGTCTTTAAATAAAGTAGGCAAATAAAATCCAGATTGAAGAATTTTCATCGCAATCCGTGCTCCACCAAAATGACCACCATAATTAGAAGGGTGGCAATGATGGAGAATGTTATCTATCTCTTCTTCCGGCACACACTTTCGAATAACTTAGTCACTACAACGTTTGAACAAAAAAGGTTCATCCCATAAATAAGCATACACATCATGGAGAAACTGCTTCTTTTGATGAGATGTCAAATCGGGGGAAAGTACCTGACAAGCGAGAAAATTTACATAATCAGCAAACCAGGGAATGGGTGAATGCGATGCCTTCAAAAGTTGTTCATCCAGAAAATAGTCATTAATTCGAAATACTGGGTCATATAAACTTCCTTTCTCGACTCGAGAAAGATGATCAGCTACTTTATTTTTGGACCCTTTTCAATCTTTGATTACCAAATCAAACTCTTGTAACAGGAGCACCCATTGAATTAACCTTGGTTTGGCATCTTTTTTCTCAAATAAATACTTAAGAGTTGCATGATCAGTATAAATAATTACATTAGTACAAATGAGATAAGATCGAAATTTCTCAAAGGCGTACACAACAACCAATAATTCTTTCTCAGTGGTAGTGTAATTCAATTGAGTTTTGCTGAGTGTCTTGCTTGCATAATAAATTGTGTGAAAAAGTTTATCTTTTCGTTACCCCAAAACAACACCAACTGCATAATCACTAGCATCACACATTAGCTCAAATGGTAAATTCCAATTACTGCAAGCAAATATGAGAGAAGAAATTAATCGAGCTTTTAAGGTTTCAAAAGCTTTTAAACACTCATCATTTATATCAAATGCAACATCTTTTTCTAGCAAATTAGAAAGTGGCTTAGTAATTTTAGAAAAATCTTTAATGAAACGACGATAAAAACCTGCATGCCAAAGAAAACTTCTAACTCCTTTAATTAATGTTGGTATAGGTAGTTTTTCAATTGTTTCAATCTTCTCTCTATCAACTTCCAAGCCCTTGTTAGATACTCTGTGACCCAAAACAATTCCCTCTTGTACTATGAAATGACATTTCTCCCAATCGAGAACTAAATTGGTGTCTTCACAATGGTGGAGCACCAGATCAAGAACCTGTAAACAATTATCATAAGTATCACAAAAAATAGAGAAATCATCCATAAATACCTCTATTCCATGATCCACCATGTCTGAAAAAATTGCCATCATGCACCGCTGAAAAATGGTTGGAGCATTGCAAAGGCCAAATGGCATCTTGCGAAATGCAAATGTACCGTACGGACATGTGAAGGTTGTTTTCTCTTCATCTTATGGGAGGATTGCTACTTGATTGTATCCCGAATATCCATCAAGGAAACAGTAAAATCATTTGCCTGCTAGCCTATCCAACATTTGGTCAATGAATGGTAATGAAAAGTGATCTTTTTTGGTAGCTTTGTTGAGTTTTCTGTAATCTATGCATACTCTCTACCCCGTCACTGTCCTTGTTGGAATTAATTCATTTTTCTCATTTACCACCATAGTCATACCATCCTTCTTCGGTACACACTGCACAAGACTCACCCAAGAATTGTCAGAAATAGGAAAGATTATACCTGCATCAAGCCATTTGTTGATTTCTTTCTTGACTACGTCCTTCATGATTGGATTTAGCCACTACTGGTGTTCCACTGAGGGTTTATATCCATCTTCAAGAATAATTTTATGCATACAAAAATAAGGACTAATACCACGAATGTCAGCAATAGTCCGTCCTATAGCAAGCTTATGCTCTTGCAATATTTTCAATAGTTTGTCTTCCCATGTATTAGTTAAAGTAGAGGAAATAATAATAGGTAGAGTGTTAAAAGGGCCTAGAAATGCATACCTCAAATGGGATGAAGTTGTTTCAGCTCCGAGGTCGGTGGGACTTTAATAGAAGGCTTTATTCTTGTCGTTATTGAAGGTTGCAATTCCAAATATTCAAATTTATTCTGACCTCGATTAAATGTTGGTGTAGAATTTAACAGGTGCACATACTCCCATTTTTCCTCATCATTTGAATCATGAACATCAGAAACCAATGCGACTGCTAATGGGTCAATGTAATACATTTCCTCGAGCATAGTTGATCAAGGAGAATGGATCACATCAATATAAAAACAATCATCTGTTAGTTCCGGATATTGCATACCCTTAAAAACATTGAAGACCACTTCTTCATTATCTACTCTCAATATCAATTCACTAGCAGCTACATCAATAATGTCCTCCCTGTAGCAAGAAAAGGTCTGCCGACTATAATTGGTACATTTGACTCTTCCTCCATATCCACAATCATAAAATCAGCTGGAAATATAAATTTGTCTACCTTAACAAGTATATTTTCAATCTCCCCTTCTGGAAAAATATAGGACCGGTCAGCCAATAGCAGATTAATCGTGCTGCCTTTTAATTCCCCAAAACCTAACTTTTTGTATATAGAAAGAGGCATCAAATTAATACTTGCACCTAAGTCACATAATTCTTGACAACAAAAATCTGGACCTATAGCACAAGGAATGGTAAACCGCCCTGGGTCTTTGAGCTTTCGTGGAGCCTTCTTTTGTAATACAACACTACACTCTTCATTCAGGGCAATTATTTCAAAATCCTCCAATTTTTTCTTCTTAGATAATATTTGTTTCATGAATTTAGCATAACTTGTTATCTTCTCTAATGCTCAAGTAAATGAAATATTGATACAAAGCTTCTTGAAAACCTCCAAGAATTGTTAAAATTTGTTGTCTTGTTTCTTTTTCTGTAATCTCTGAGGATGTGGAACTCTAAAATACTTGTTATATTGATCAAAAGAACCCTTAGATGGTAGAACTTCATCCAATTCATCTTTATTTTCTTCATTTTGCTCAATTGCCTCTGGGGTAGTTATGGTAATTAGCGTCTTTTGATTGTGAGGGTCACCCAATTCCTTTCTACTTCTCAATGTAATGACTTTACACAATTTACCCTCTTCCCTAGGATTTTGAGTATCACTAGGGAGTCCACCTTGTGGCCTACTACTTAATGTACTAGCAATCTGACCCATTTGAGTTTCCAAATTCCTCATAGATCCCTGCTGACTTTGCATAAATTGCATGAACATTTTCTCCATAGTTTGTTTATTTTCCTGAGGTTGAACTCTATTTTGGTGAAACCTGGAGGAGCTTGTTGTTGTGGACCTGACGTTGAAGCTTGGTTTCCTTCCCATGAAAAATTCGGATGATTCATCCAACCTGGATTGTAAGTGTTAGAATAAGGATTACTCTATTGTCTAGTATAGCTTCCAATAAAATTTATTGATTCAGTGTTGTTGACACAATACACAGTAGGATGTCCTTCACCACACCACTGGCACTTAGTCACTATCATGTTCACTGAATTAACATTGGAATTCATCCTTAAAGCCTACATTTCATTTGAAAGAGCAGCCACATGTACAGACAAAGCACTCAATGTGTAACACCCCGACTCGGCTCACACGTGAACCGACCCGGAAATGCTACCGATGACCGAACCGTTCGATAATCTACTAGATTCGGTTAAGCCGACCCGGATCTACTCTCAGCGTCTCAAGATGAAGATACGATTTTCTATATGCATAGATGAATGCACGAAAATCCTGACATGCTACTACATGGATGACATGCAACAAATTTACACAAATCAACACAATCGCATCAAAATTCAAAAAGGATTTCTAAGTCAAAACGGACAGAACCTCCCCTAAAAGTGCAATTAGGGGCAACCCTGTCTAAATATTATGTATAAACATATATGCATATCTTTAGCAATTTCAATCACAGAATATAATCAACCATATACTTATTTTAATGCCTGGGTCTCAGCCCACCTGTGCTTTCTCTTCACAATTCACATCATATTATCATGTCAACATTTAATCACAGCCTATCATAGTCTATCTCCATTTTCACACATCAGTTTCAATATGATAAAATCATAAACAAAACATTAAACATTCGATTACTCAATACATGTATGTGTGCAAGAGACCTCACTGCTCCTCCGTCCAGGCTAGCACTTCCGATCAAGCTTATCACCTACATATAGTACAAAAACGTCAGCAACGGTTGTCACTGGTCTGGAAATAACTAATATCAAACTGGCACATGAGAGCTAAGCCTCCTGTTGAATAAAAACATATACTTCCTCAAGAACTCTCACAAGGGCACTAACGGGAGCCGTCGCCCTCAAGCGGCAGCGTCCCCTATCCATCTCATCCTCTTTCCTTCACTATCTCCTCTTGCATCAAATCTCATTCTCACGTCTTGAGTCAAATATCATTCTCGTTCATCTTAGCCCTCTACGTCCTCCATATTACTCCTAGCCTTGAGCCGAAGGCCGAGTACTTTCAGGCAGTCGCCTTTAGTACCCTTTGAACCACAAGTCATGACATGCGCTGTACTAAACAGTACCCGTAAACCTCTATGTTCTCC